>JAPDDN010000641.1:0-35000 GCA_027422405.1 Ptychobarbus kaznakovi | reverse complement strand
CAGAGTAGAGCTATAGAAGTCATGCTGAATGAAACAGGGATGAAAGCCACAGATTTACAGTAT
This sequence comes from Ptychobarbus kaznakovi, assembly GCA_027422405.1. Taxonomy (NCBI): domain Eukaryota; kingdom Metazoa; phylum Chordata; class Actinopteri; order Cypriniformes; family Cyprinidae; genus Ptychobarbus; species Ptychobarbus kaznakovi. The sequence continues at coordinate 34,937 of JAPDDN010000641.1, read as the reverse complement.
ATATATATATATATATATATATATATACATACAGTACAGTACAAGCTCCTAAATCACGTGTCATATTCTCATCTCAGCAAACAAACCATTGAACACACTGTGTTTCTGTCTGTCGTTGATCCGGTTCATTCTGGTCCAGAATAGGTCTGTAAAGAAAGCCAAGCAGTTTAAACGGTGCTATATTAGTGTGTAGGGTGGATAGTATGCACATTGGTCATCAGTGCAATGATGTTACATTAGGACTCTTATTTTGAAAGATGTTGTGAGGAACCGGGTCTGTCTTGAATATGATCATCATCTGAGTTATGAAGTAATAACATAACACTTTATCATCCTAGTGTTTAACCTTGTGTCTCATGACAGTAAATGCGTTTCATATTTGATTAAAGAGGGCAAAGCATGTAAATCATTTGGAATAAAATGGCAAATACTCGACCAACGATCAGCTCCGGGACCATCAAAGACTGTCTGAAGTTATCTGTGAGGACAGATGTGTGTCTGGCCTACAGAGAAGCGGTGCAAGATTGGGTCCAGCAGCCGCAGACACTGAAGACGTGATGATATGATATAGGGATGTTTCTCATACTACGTGTCAGGACAACATCTAATCATCTAATGGAGATCTCCAGAGCTCAATCCAATACAGAACGTGTAACAAACATGGCAAGACCCAGAGGTGCTTCTGAACAGCCTAATATTCCCCTTTCTTCACTTTCTGTAAAGTAATAACAATGCATTTCTAATAAGACGAAGCTAGGCCAGGGAAGGAGTACATGAAGACAGTCTATAGTCTAAACGATTAATTAATAACCATGTTTGGAGATCGTTAACAATGTTCTCATCGGGGTGATTGTTATACATTAATACGATGTTAGCAAATGACACCTTACTGTTTCACTATCAGCTTTTTTAATAACAAAATGCTACATAAATACACTTTTTATGACAAAAAAAATGTTTGAACAATATTTGCTGCATATTTCTGTTCTCACCAATGCGTTACTTAAGCAAAGGGTTAACAGATAGCGAACAAAGAAAACTCCAGAAAGCAGTCTTGTGACCTTGGTGACTTTACTGGTTATTTCTAACTGTAAAACTACAAACAAAGAAGAAAAGTATGTGTAAGCATTATATTTATATCTATGACATATACAGTTAAACAATACAATGTACATAGTTACTTCACAACATTATTTTAGCTTTGAGTATACTATAAATATATGCATTTTGTGTTAAACAAAGAGAAGCCTAACATTCCCTTAAACTGTTAGCATGTAGCTTAATTATCAAAGCAATTCGTTCTCCCACAATAAATGCAGTATCAATCAATTATTTCGACAATAAACCAACTCCTTATGGACATCAGTATGTTTTAACACAAATATGGCACTTACGGACATATATATCCAAGGCTCAAACGAAGAAATCAACCGCTCAAAGTACATTGCTGGTGCAAATTGTTTTAGACGATCTTCACTGAGAGAAATCAAAAGTGAAACCTAAAATGTCATGAGTAGTACCTTAAATGTCCAGTAGGTGGCCGGTAAAAAACACAAAATATATATGCAACAGCACACTCCCCGCCTGGTATAATAACTTTTATACCACTATTGAACTTTCTATGACTTTCCAGGCAGGAGAAGTACCACCTCTGAGATGGGCCTCAGATATACCTTTGCAGATCCTTCTTTAATTATCTTTACCTCTACCTTCCTCACTCTATTATCGCTGCTGGGTATGGTTTTCACAATAAGCCCAATAGGCCACTCATTGCGTTTCACATTGGAGTCCTTAAGCAAGACGACATCTCCTTCTTGAAGGTTTCGTTTTTCCTCCGTCCACTTTCTCCGTACTTGCAATGTTGCAAGATAGTCTCTCCTCCATGCCTTCCAGAAAGCATCAGCCAGACATTGAACCTGTCTCCATTCTTTCTTGTAGAGGTCCTTCATGTCAAAGTCTCCAAGAGGTGCCGGTACAGTACTAGCCTTTTGTGTGAGAAGCATTGAAGGAGACAGAACTTCCAGTGTGTCGGGATCAGAAGAAATAGGAAGTAAAGGTCTAGCATTCATTATTGCCATGACTTCAGACATGAGAGTAGTCAAGACTTCATGGGTAAGACGAGAAAGGCTGTTTTTTAGCAGCAGTGCATCAAGAATGCGTCGTGCAGTGTTGATCATCCTTCCCAAGCTCCTCCCATATGAGAAGAGTGGGGAGCATTAAATGACCATGTACAACCTTGCTCCTGCAAGTACCCCTTGAGCTCTGGATCATCAGTATTGATGTTCAGTTCTCGACAGGCGCCAATGAAATTTGTTCCTCTGTCGGATCTAAAGTGTTTAACCGGTCCGCGAACCGCCAGGAAACCGTCTTAGGGCATTAATGAAGCTGGAAGTTGACATGGACTCGATGACCTCCAGATGGACAGCCCTTGTACTTAAGCAGGAGAAGATGACAACCCATCTTTTGCTGTCAGCACTTCCCCCTCTGGTACGGCGTGACGTTATGCTCCATGGCCCAAAAACATCTAGGCCCACGTGAGTGAATGGTGGATCTACTGTCACTCTATCCATGGGTAGGTCTGACATTCTTTGTTCTTCGAGTCTTCCTCTTAACTTCCTGCAAGTAACACACTGATGAATCACACTGTTAATTAGCTTTGTTCCTTTTACAATCCAGAGACCTGCCGAACGAAGTGCTCCAGCGGTCAGATGTCGTCCTTGGTGTGCAACCCGATCATGGTAGTATCTGACCAATAATGTGGCTACATGTTGTCTTGCTGGGATTATTAATGGGTGTTTCTCCTGTTCTGACAGTTCCGCCGACTGTAAGCGACCTCCCACTCGAATCAGTCCTTCTCCATCTACAAAGGGAGCTAGTTTCTTCAGAGAGCTTTGTTGTGAGATTTCTTCTCCCTTACTCAAGCATTTGAGTTCATCTTTATAGTGTTCTTGCTGCACACACCCTATAATAATAGTTTTTGCTTGTGTGAGCTCAGACTGGATACTTTTTTGGCACCAGTGCCAGCCTTTGCAATCCCCTGTATGTCTCTTTTCAGAAAGTGATTTTGCAACATGGACAAGCTTGGCTACACTTCTTACAAGGGATCTCCACTCTGAGAAACGCTCAAACCGGTGTGATCCTAGAGACTGTTCTGTCACATTAGTGACCAATGTTGCCACTTGAGGACGGATCTCCTGGTCCTTCTCTGGCTCTATGAGCTCGAATGATTCATCCTTAGCCGTTTCCCCAAGAAAAGGTTGTTGTAGGAATTCTGGACCAGAGAACCAATTAGTGTGAGGAAGAGTGTTTGCTGGCATGAATCTAGTACCGATATCTGCTGGGTTCAGGCCAGAACCAACATGATACCACTGCTCTGGTTTTGTGGAACTTCTGATTTGTGCCACTCGGTTTGCAACATACACATAGAATCGTCGAGATGTATTCTGGATGTACCCTAACACAATTTTACTGTCAGTGTAGAATTTTACTGCAGTCAGTTCCAGATCCAACTCTTTTGTAATCAGTTCTGCTAGCTCAACAGCTAGAACTGCTGCACACAGCTCTAGCCGTGGCACTGTGTGAGCCGGGTATGGTGCCAACTTTGATTTTGCCATGATAAACCCAACATGACACTGACCATCCTTAGTGACAACTCTGAGATAGGCAACTGCTGCTATGGCCACTGTGGAAGCATCAGAAAAAATGATCACCTCATTTTTGGAAGCGTGAGACATAGAGACTGGTACATAGGGTCTGCGAATCTGGACTTCTCTGAGATCGGTTAAAGAATCTGTCCATGCCTTCCATTGGGCCTCTTTATCCGGTGGGAGTGGTGTGTCCCAGTCAAACTGGTCTGAATGACAGTTCTCTTACTAAGGCCTTACCCTGCATGGTAACAGGAGCAACAAATCCCAAAGGATCGTAGAGACTGTTAACTGTTGAAAGTATGCCCCGTCGAGTGAATGGTCTAACATCTGAAGATACTTGGAACATGAAACAATCAGTCTCTAAACACCAGCTCACCCCTAAGCTTCGTTGGAGAGGTAGAGGATCGACACTTAAATCCAGATCTTTCAGGTCATTTGCCCTATCAGATGTAGGGAATGCTTCCATGACTTGATGGTTATTTGAAGAAATCTTGTGAAGCTTGATGTTTGATTCAGCCAACAGGTTTTTGGTGTTTTTCAGGAGACTGATGGCTTCGGCTGCGCTGGAAACAGAGATCAGGCCGTCGTCCACGTAAAAATTTCTATGGACAAACTGTTTGGCTTGTCTACCATATTCCTCTTCTCCAAATTCCGCTGCCCGTCTTATCCCGAAGATTGCCACAGCTGGAGATGGGCTGTTCCCAAAAACATGTACTGTCATTCTGTACTCTGTGATTTCTTTGGAAAGATCGTTATCTTTGAACCACAAGAACCTCAGAAAGTTTTGGTGATCTTCTCGGACCTTGAAGCAGTAGAACATTTGTTCTACATCAGCCGTGACTGCAACTTGTTCCTTACGAAAACGCACCAGGACCCCAATTAGCCTGTTATTTAGATCTGGTCCACAAAGAAGAGTGTCATTCAAAGAGATTCCTTCACACTGAGCACTAGAATCGAAGACGACCCTAATCTTCCCAGGTTTCATAGGGTGGTATACACCAAATATTGGTAAATACCAGCATTCTTCCTCAGGTTGTAAAGGTGGAGCTATCTCTGCATGTTTGTTGATGAACATGTTATGCATAAACTCCACAAAGTGTTTGCCATCTCAGGTTTTCTTTGTAAGGTGCGTTGCAGAACATTAAGACGCTTCATTGCTTGGTCTCTGTTGTTTGGCAATGGGTTGTGAGGTAAACGGAACGGTAAGGGAGCTACCCAGTGGTTCGACTCATCCATGTACATTTCTCTGTTCATAATATCAAGAAAGATGCCATCTTCAACAGACAGTGAAAGCTTATCATCACTGGGAGTCTTTTGAAACACATTGTCTCCTAGGTGATCTGCACAAAAGCTTGTGACTGGATAGCAAGGTAGAGTGGACTGGCATTGCCGAATGGGAGTGCTAAACTGTTCTTTGACCTGAATTCCTTTAGAACAGGATGGGAAAAAAGAAGTGCGTCCATTTTGCAGGATGTTTGTCCTGAAAACATTTGCTGTCTCAGACTTGTGTACTCCTCCCATACACACTTCTCCCACGATGACCCAGCCTAAATCCAGACGCTGAGCAAATGGCATGTTACCTGGTCCATTATATTGTTCTCGAACCTTATGGACACTTAGAATGTCCCTCCCTAAAAGGAGAAGAATGGGAGCGCTTGTGTCAAAGGGTGGTAGCTTATCAGCAACTGGCTTGAGATGAGAAAAATACCTTGCTATTTCAGGTGTTGGAATTTCGTCTCGATCTTCAGGCAACATATTGCATTCTAAGAGTGTTGGAAGTGACACCTGGGTTTCCCCATCTAGTGACCTAACAATGAAATTGTCCGCTCTTCTTCCCATTGCCTTTGCTGTTCCCGCACATGTGTGTAAAGTATAGGGATACGAATCTCCATTGATACCAAACAGCTTAAAAAAGGCAGATTTTGCTAAGGACCGGTTACTTTGGTCATCCAGAACTACATATATTCTCTCAGCTTGTTCAGGACAATCAGATGGAAAAACATCAACCAAACAGATTTTCGAGCATGATTTAGGTCTAGGAGCTTTACCACAAATTTCTGTGCACTTGGAGGTAACTTCGGATGATACGTCTCCTTCGGACTCCCCGCCTTGCTCTTGCTCTGTTACTGGAGCTCCCTCTGCCCATGGAGCAGGCCCTGGGTGCATTGCAGACACATGACGATCACTGTTACACTCTCGACATTTAACAGCTGCCTCACACTCTCTAGCCATGTGTTTATTGGACCCACAACACCTGAAGCAGATAGACAGATCTTTGAGGTATGTTTTTCTTTCATCCAGGGGCTTTACTCTAAATCCACGGCATTTCAACAATGGATGTGGCTTGTTGTGAATTGGACATTGCTTACTAGGATCCAGAATCTTCTGTTCAGGGAGTTGCTTGGCTTTGGAATATGAAACAGTGGCTAGCACCTCAGTTTTCCTCACTGACACAGGTATTTTGTTACTGAGCCGTGAAAATGTATCCTGTTTAAGATGACTCTGTGTAGACAAAGAAAAACTGGGATCATTTCTAATTCTTGCTTGGTCACAAACAAATTTCACTAAGAAACCAAAGGGTGGGAAAGAGACACGATGATCCTCTTTATACTTGGCTCCATGAGTGATCCATCTTTCTTGCAGGTTAAAGGGAAGTTTTTCAATGATTGGATTGACTCCCCTCGCTGTGTCAAGAATTGCCAACCCAGGTAAATATCCACCTGTCTTTGCCGATTCCAATTCCAAAAGCATGTCTCCTAGCTCCCTGAGTCTCTGTCCATCTCTGCTAGAAATCCTGTGAAACTCTTCCAGTTTCCTCAACAGTGCATTCTCAATTACTTCTGGGCTTCCGTAACACTCTTCCAAACGCTGCCAAAGCATTTGCACACCTGCTATTGGATAGTGCGCATGAACAGATCTAATGCGTTTGGCTTGCATGGATGACTCTGGGCCAAGCCATTTTGTGAGAAGATCAATCTCTTCTCTGGCTGTTAAACCAAGGTCCTTTGTCACATCTTGAAAAGAGGATTTCCAGGCCCAGTAGTTCTCAGGACAATCATCAAACATCATGAGACCAGAACTTACCATCTCTTTTCTCACCATGTAGTTAGCTAAATCGGACGTGTATGGCAAACTAACCATGGGCTCTCTAATGCTGGGATTAGGAGATGCTTGGAAAGCAGAGCGACATCCATGAACTACCTTTTTATGGTTATCCATTGTTTCCTGTTTAATTTTTAACTCCTCCATCCCATATGATGGATATTCACGACGACAAGATCCTGTAGCTTCATGCTGAAGAGGTTCAGCACTTCTAAAGGATGACTGTTGAATCGCAATATCAACAAACTGCTGTTGCTGTTGTTCAATTGCATGCTTCTGAACATACTCCTTGGTACGCTGGGTTCGAACTGAGTGTGTCTCACTAACCAATTCGTCTAAATTTCCCTCCTCAATGTCGGCTGCTGCCTCATAAATCGCTGCTTCGGCAGATGCTGCAGTTGCTTCCTTTTGAGATTGTAGCACAAATAGATCTGCTTCCACCTCTGCTTTCTTTCTCATCATAGCTGCCTCCTTTTCCGCATAATATGCTTTAGCTCTCGCTGCTTCTGCTTTAGCTCTCGCCCGAGTTGCTGCCACACTGGCTGATGACCTACTTGATCTTCGAGATGACTTTGAGCTAGAAACTTGTGATCTCATTTCAAAGGCTTGGGATGCATCTTTCTCTTCACTGTGTGACTCCATACTTCACTAGCTTCTGATGAGCTGTATGATACAATGTAACAACGGCAGCGTGATTCTGTTGTCTTCACCCGCTGTGTCAATGTCCTTTTACTATTCTGTTCTCACCAATGCGTTACTTAAGCAAAGGGTTAACAGATAGCGAACAAAGAAAACTCCAGAAAGCAGTCTTGTGACCTTGGTGACTTTACTGGTTATTTCTAACTGTAAAAATATATATCCAAGGCTCAAACGAAGAAATCAACCGCTCAAAGTACATTGCTGGTGCAAATTGTTTTAGACGATCTTCACTGAGAGAAATCAAAAGTGAAACCTAAAATGTCATGAGTAGTACCTTAAATGTCCAGTAGGTGGCCGGTAAAAAACACAAAATATATATGCAACAGCACAAAAACCGTGAAGTAATACTGAAATATATCTCACTGATACATGACAACAGATAAAACATAAACTAAATTGCCAAAAGTATTGGCACCCCTTCTAATGAAAGGTTTGACTACTTTAGTAATTTCCATGAGTACAAATCTTAATGTTTAAGCATATAATGATATTTAGGAATCTAATTTTAATAGCAACAGTTTGGACAGAACTCTTTTCTATTCAAACATGACAGTGTCTCTGTGTATAATAAGACAAGAATCAAAGAGAAATGATGATTCAGTCAGTGTGGACAAACTTGACTGGTCTGCAGAATGCAGCTGAACCCCTCTGGTGTGACTTTAAATGAGCCACAAACTCATCACCAAACACCACCCCAGCCTCAGTCAATTCCTTGTGAAGTTCACCCAAATTCTTGAATCGGTTTTGCTTGACAATCCTCATAAGGCTGCGGTTCTCTCGTTGGTTATGCATCTTTCTTCCACTTCAACTTTCTGTTAACATGCTTGGAACAGCACTCTGTGAACAGCCAGCTTCTTTGGCAATGAATGTTTGTGTCTTACCCTCCTTGTGAAGGGTGTCAATGATTGTCTTCTGGACAACTGTCAGATCAGCAGTCTTCCCCGTGATTGTGTAGCCTAGTGAACCAGACTGAGAGACCATTTTGAAGGCTCGGAAATCTTGGCAGGTGTTTTGAGTTGATTAGCTGATTGGCATGTCACCATATTATAATTTGTTGAGATAAAGTTAAATGTGAGCCTAAATCATCACAATTAAAAGAACCAAAGACTTAAACTACTTCAGTCTGTGTGCATTGAATTTATTTAATACATGAGTTTCACAATTAGAGATGAATTACTTAATGAACTTAATGAAATACTTGAATGAACTTTTCTGTACATACTTGAATTTACCTGTATATACACATATAAATTTATATATATGTATTAATGTCTGTAATTGTAAGATCCTTGACATCAAAACGTAACACTCGACCTAAAACTAAAAACAGAGATTCTGTTAATAATCTTAAGATTATTATATATCATATAATATAATATATATTATATACCATAGCATCATATCATATTATTATATCATAACATAGCACTTGCATATTATTGCTCTTTTATTGGTTTTGATTGCTTCTTTTGTCCTCATTTGTAAGCCGCTTTGGATAAAAGACTCTGCTAAATGACAAAATGTAAATGTAAAGCCAGAACATGAGATATAAACTCAAAAAATCATATCTTTATATCTTGTAATTCTAAATGTATAACTTGCAATTGTGAGTGCACGTCACACAATTCTTTAAAAAAAGTCAAGCTCACAAATGTGAGAGAACATTTCTAAAATCATGAGATAAAAGTTGCAGATTATTCAGCAGCAGAAAAAAGCTTCCATAAAAATATGACAGAATGATGCGTAAAACAATATTGCAACCAGTTATAGCACCTCAATAAATGTATACTCTTGCTGTTATTATTTCAGGCTAAAGTCTTTACAGCAGCATTATACAATGACTGCATGACATTTATGTGTGCACATATAATTATATATCTAAATCCAAATATAATGTATAAATCATAATCTTAGTTGCATGCAATAATAGCAATGTTTAATCATTTATATATGTTTAGCTTTAGAATTGATTTAAAATTAAACTCTTGAAGTAAGAAATATGATGGAAGATATGTATCTGTTAGTAATAGACAGAGATGCATTGGTGAAAAAACAAGTAATTCCTTCCTCTGACAGATCGCCTCTCTTGATTTCTGTCTCAGCTGGTGAGAAAGACAAGGCTGCGATGAGCCATGAGTCCTTTCTGCTCATGGCCAACTCCCAAAGTGACATGGACGACTGGGTGAAGGCCATCCGACGGGTCATATGGGCTCCGTTTGGAGGAGGTAAACACAAAGTTATAATACACACTGTGTCACAGTTACACATTGGTCATCACTTCTCTCCACCATTGGATGTGTCATGTATGTTCACAAGATATCACCGAGCAGAGTAGGTGCCTCACTATCCAGAGATTACATTACAAAGGCATGTTATTAATAGAAAGTTCAAACAAGTAATGTAAAGCAAGTTATCAGCTGTCAGTACAGACAATGTGTCTCCACTTCATTAGAACTGTAAACACCCTGTTAACCTTATATTTGCATGAATAATAACTTTCTTACCGTGCTCTTGAAAGCGACACCAACTGACGCCAAGAAGAAGATTCAATACTGGATTTTTTAAAGACAATTAAGTCTGGATCGACTTTATTAAGACAACTTCTAAGGACTATATCCACATCAAAACATTATTTAATTCTGCTCTTCTCGTCGTTTTTGAAACGCATCGATAGTTTGTGCAACTTTCTGCCACAAACCAGATTTCCCTGAGAACCCGGATGAGAAGCATGCGCTGACAGGACATCAGTGGAAAGAGGATATCCTCGTGAGAAACCAGTGTTTGTTTGTAACGCACGCTCTTTCAAATACTTCGATGTGTGAACCGTCCCGCTGCTGTTCTGTCGTTTGGTCAGAAAGTGCAGGTGAAAACCGCATGACCAATGTCTCGTGATTACTGACAACAAACAATCATTTAGTATAATTAAATATGTAATAAAACAACTTGTGGTGAAGTTCAAGTAAATGATCAAGTGAATTTCAGCTTATATGTTGCTATAGTAGCATTCACATTCAGTGTAGTAACTAGTTACATAACGGAAGTACATAATTTAATTCATTAATCTGTTACAGTTACTGAGAAAAAAATAATAATTAAATTAAAGATACGATTACAAAGGGAGTTATATCTGAATATTTTCAGACACAGATATGATTGATTTATTTCATAATTTGCAGTGATTGCTCTAAAATATGAGACACCAATGTTTCAGGAGTTTAGGACACATGCTTATTCTAAACCTGTTTTATTTCCTTTAGGTTTATGAATATGCTTTATTTTTCAGGATTAGCTGTTTTTTTTCAAAGCATTGTTAGATGCCAGTGATTCCTGTCGTAGCTATGCAAAGATGTGATTTAAAAAAATCATAACTATTAAACTATCTTGTTATGATGTTACATCTGTATTTAACCTCAGAACGATCTCAAAGTCTAGAGCTGCTAAAGTCTGATTTTGTGTTGGCTGTGCTTTAAAATTTAATTATTATGATCTTAATTAAAGTTATGATGGGAAAATATTTGGATGAGATACAACTATTTGAAAATCTGAGGGTGCAAAAAAAATCAAATATTGAGAAAATCATCTTTAAAGTTGTCCAAATGACGTTCTTAGCAATGCATATTACTAATCACAAAATAAGTTTTGATATATTTATGGTAGGAAATGTACAAAATATCTTCTTGGAACATGATCTTAATATACTAATGATTTTTGGCATAAAAGAAAAAACAATAATTTTGACTCATAGTGTATTTTTGGCTATGGATATAAATACGCCCCAGTGACTCAAGACTGTTTTTGTGCTCCAGCGTCACATATATCAATATGTAATTGATATATACTGTACGTGAAATGTAAACCATGTAGTTGTGAAGTAGCAACTGCTTTTTTTTTTTTTAATGGTCGACAAGTAAAAATAAATATGTATTTCCCATTATGTACGATAGTAGTAAATCTAGAACTACTCTTAAAACATAATTTTTTTTTTTTTCAAATGTTTATAAAATAAAATTTTCCACTAAAAAGAACCTTTTGTGCATTGGAAGAGTTTTTAAAAGAACTACTTGTTCTTAACATTTGATTAATCTAAAGAATATTTTCCACTATAGCCTTTTGTGCAATGGAAAGAGTCCACGGATGTGCTTCATGGAGCCATAGATGTCAACAGAGAACATTTATTTTTAAGAATATACAGTAAATATCACGGCAAATCACTATGGTTTTACCAAAGTACAATAGTATTATCACTGTACCATACATGTTTTGTAAGGAGTGATGTGTGTTTTGACTGGTATAAGCTGAAAATGAGCTTCTTCATCTCTACAGGAATATTTGGCCAGAATTTGGAGGACACTGTACAATATGAAAGGAAGTTTGGTCCTCGTCTCGCCCCCTCCTTGGGTGGAGCAGTGTGTGGATTTCATCAGGGAAACAGGGTCTTGATGAAGAAGGCTTGTTCCGGATGCCAGGACAAGCCAACCTCGTGAAGGAGCTTCAGGAGCCTTTGACTGTGGAGATAAACCTCAGTTTGGACAGGTGTGCATCTACATGAAACACTAGACCGCTACCGACTGCTCATACTGACCCTGTAATTGGCCTTTCTAGTAACACGGATGTCCACACTGTGGCTTCCCTGCTGAAGCTGTATCTCAGGGAGCTGCCGAAGCCCGTCGTCCCTTCTGCATGTATGAGGACTTTCTCACTTGTGCCCTCAGCTCCTGGCCAAAGATGAGGAGGAGGTTAGTGACCGCATCTGAAACATCCAGGCAGCGCAGAGGAGAAAAGCTAGAAAAACACTTATGCTCGAGCAAACTTTTTAATAAATGGTCAGTGGAAAGAGGTGCTTCACCTTCATTGTAGCCTGGTTAAAAACTGGGATATGCTACACACTGTTGTTTGGTAATTTTGTTATTTTCTAGCAATAAATATTGCTAGTTGTATATGAATGTCTGGAATAAAAAAATAATATATATTTATTTTAAATAACATTTTATTAAACAAAGGTTTACAAATATCAAACTTGTCCACATTTATAACATTAGGAAAAAAAAGCTACACCAGAAGGGTTAGTTTGGCCTACTTTCTTTTGCACCCCTGTTAAAACTGGTAGTTGTTTTTGTTATTTTTTAGCAATAAATTGCTCTCTATCCATCTATCACTATATACATCTATCTATCCCTCTCGGTCTCTCTCTCCCCCTCCCTCAATCTCTCTCTCTCTCTCTCTCTCTCCTCTATCCATCTATCTATCTATCTATACATCTCTCTCTCTATCCATCTATCTATCTATACATCTCTCTCTCTCTCCCTCCCTCCCTTCATCTCTCTCTCTATCCATCTATCTATCTATACATCTCTCTCTCTATCCATCCATCCATCTCCTCTCCTCTCTCTCTCTATCTATCTCCCTCTCTCTCTCTCTATCTATCTCTATCTCTATCTATATATCTCTATATCTCTCTATCACATTGAGTTATAAATGAAGTTGCACATTTGTTTTTGTGATCTTGTTATTCAACACTATTTATGATCAGCGTCAATAAGCAATGCTATTGATATAAATATGTATAGGCTATATTAAGCAAAACATTATAAGCAGGGGGTTGAAAACATCAAACTTGTCAAATTTATAACATACGAATAAAACACAACCGTCTACTAAATAATGTTAACATTTTTCCACTCATTAATAGCTAGTTAGTCTGGAACAAAATGCTTGTTTATGGTAACAAACTTACTGATATTATTTCCTTAAAACACAAAGAGGAAACATATTTGTCTAACTTCTTTCTAAAAACATTTGTTTATTTCAAGCAATAACATGCTAGATGTATATTAATGATAAATAAAGCAAAGAAAGTTAATTAAAAACACACATATATATATATAATTATTAAGCACAGGTTTGCAAACATCATTTCAAGATTATTTGTATACGCTTTTACGATACCATCGTGCAAAGCAGCTTCACAGGAAATATAATTTCTAAATAATAATGTATATTGTAAAGCTCAATATAATTAACTTATGGCAAAATGTGTAACATTAAAAAATTAAATACATAAAATCTGCACCAGAATTATTACAATTAATTTCTTAAAAGCTGTCACTCATAAAAAGCTTGTTAGTTTAAAATAAATTTCTGGTTTGTAGTCATAAATCTACTATAATATGTCCATAAATCAAAAATAGGAAAATAATACTTTGATGACATAATAATGACCCATCTGATGTGTTGAACAGACTTTTGAACCATTTGTGGGTTTTGAAAACTGAATCCAAAGAACGCAGCTCTGTGTTGGAACAAGATTAATTAATTATCATATGATATACAGGGCTGCTCTGATCTCTACATACTTACAGAATTAGATTGCTGTTGAACTGGTATTAGTATTATATTTCAGCAGTTCTGTTGTCAAAGTGTATGTTTGTGTGATCATAAAACAGAAAGCTTGAGTCAGTATGTGGTTTGCTACCAATATTCCTCCCACATATTTCTCAGATGACATGATGCGATGCACAGATGCAGCTTAATTCCCAGATTACATTATACACATAATCTGTGTTTCAAGCACTTGATTTTTTTAGAGAAGACTGATTGTCTTTAAATATAAAATAAACCATCAATATTTTCACTTGAATTCGAACCACGAGATGCTTCATGTTTCCGCAGGGAATACAAGAATTAGGGAACTTGTGACGACCCTTCCAGCTGCCAATTACAACCTTCTGATATTATATGCAAGTATGTCCAACATAATAATTTCAGACACATTATTGTCAGTCGTTTTCATGCTCCAGTGCTGAAAGTGAGCTCTGTTGTTGTAGATTTCTGGATGAGGTGCAGTCTCACTCAAATGAAAACAAAATGGATGTGCAGAACCTGGCCACCGTGTTTGGACCAAACATCCTCCGTCCAAAAATGGAGGATCCAGTAGCTATTATGGAAGGTACACATACTGACAAAAAAATGTATAACCTGAATACAATGTAAGTCGCTTGGATAAAAGCGTCTGCTAAATGCATAGATGTAGATGAAGGTAAGTACTTATTATTGAATTTCCAATTTCCAGCATTACTTTATAAAACAAAAAAACTAGACACCAGCAGGACGGTTGCCACTGTGCCTAATGCAGCCTATATTTTTGGCATAAATGCAATAATATATAATATATATATATATATATGTGCTGTACTTTTATTCCAAAGCAACTTGGATAATGAAATTAATGTCAAGCATACAAAATACATTTTTTTCATGTCGAATATGTTAGAAATTGGTAGTACTCAGAAATGGGTAGTACATTTCTGTATTTACAAAGAAATGGCAAGTAAAGCACTGAATTAATCATGAAATTTTAAAGTTATAACTGAAACAAATATTTGCTTGTAAAGATACTCTAATAAATTTGTTTTATCTACAACTTCAAAAATAATGTTACAGTGCATTGTACATTATTTCTAAATGTAATAATAAAATTTCACCTATACACCAATGCAACTTTTTCCCTCTCAACAATGCAGTTTTGACCCAGTGCCAACTTTTTTCTGGAAAATGTTGTAAACATCATAATGTGCAATGTCCTCGGTTGTGTAAGTAACCCCTCGTTCCCTGATGGAGGGAATGGAGATGATGCTGTGAATCCTCTCTGATTAAGTGAAAACCCAATGAAAATTGGCTAGTGGATTTTGCATGCTTAGCCACTCCCATGAACACGGGTATAAAGAGGCGACAGGTACATCCACTCATCAGGTTTTATGCTGAGGAGCCGAAAACGTTGTCCCTGGCAACCAGCAATGATTATAGATTGTGGCATGGGGACATAACGTCTCCATTCCCTCCATCAGGTAACGAGGGTTACATGCGTAACCAAAACGTTCCCTTTCTGTCTTCACCTTGAGTTATGTCATGACGGCATTAGGGTCCATGGACAGCATGTCAGACAAATGTTACGCAAAGATCGTAACCTTCCCAATGCCCCAGCGCAAATTCACTGACGTTGGCGCCCCCGCAGACTAAAAGGAGTACATTGCTGCTGGAGTTAGCTATACTGCTGTTCCTGAGCACAGAATTTTTTCTGAGAGAAGGGATTTCGACCTTTCTGAAAGGTGCTTCAGGCTTTTCCTGCTGACGGTAACAAATGGGATAAGGCACTACGGAGACCAGATTTTTCCCACAGGGAGTGACATGTGGAGACTCTGCTATGGACTGACCCAGGGGGCAGTAGTACGTATGGAATGGGTCTCGAGGCAGGTCCTACCTGGGAGGGAGGAAAGACATAACGGGTCGGTAATGGGAAGACACGGGTTTCACCAAGAGGTGAACTGCCACTGCCAACTGCTCGAGGCAGTTGATGTGCCAAAGCAGTCAAGGCCCTGACCAGACCCCGAGGCTGCTGGGCCCTTGAATGTTGCATGCCCAGCCCATGCTGGCAGCATCCGTTGTGACAACAACCGCGGGACACTTGATCTAAGGGCACTCCGGCCAGTAGAAAGGCAAAGTCTGTCCAGGGGATGAAAGAGCAGTGACACGTCAGCCAATCCTGGGGCTGGATGGCATCTGATGATGTGCCTCTGTGTCAGTATCTTAAATGAGAGCTTGTGAAGTGTTTGATTCAAGACTCGCAGATCCAAGATTGGTCAGAGGCTACCGCCTTTTTTGGGCACGATGAAGTAAAGGCTGTAAAACCCTGAACTCGACTGGAGGGACAGGCTCGATTGCATTCTTCACCAATAAGACAGCTATCTCCTTGCGCAGGACAGTCATCTCAGACTACCACCCAAGTTCCAAGGACGCAGCTGAACCTGGGGGAGTCGCCTGGTGAACTGAATCAGGTAGCCGAGGACTATCCAAATGAGCCAGCAGGACGGGTTGGGCTGCACAAGCCACGCTCCCAAACTCTGTGCAAGTGGCACCAAAGGGGCAATCGACATACCCACAGTGGAGGGAAGTCATGCTGGATGCCCAGAAGGCATCACGTCCTGCTTATCATGCAGGACTCCCCTGTCCCCGGAGGGACCAGCTGGAGATGCGTGGGGAGGTGTTGCAACACGAGCCATGATCTATTGGCCGCTGGCAATAGGGGGCATCAGGGCGAGAGTAAGGAGGCAGTGCATGGCCTAGAGGAAATAAACTGCTCTTTCTTTGAGAATGTGGGTACTGCTGGTCCTTGGACCAATGACGGAACAAAAAACAAAAAGAAACAAAGGATTCTCCACCTGGCCCTCCTCCGGGGAAGAAAGTGGCGCTGTGATCACTTGCTCAGAAGAGCAGTTCCTCATGTCCCTGGGCCGTCCATGTCAGGGCTGCTTCATCGTCTTCCTTGAGGACTTAGGCCACTGAGACCCGGGGCAGCGCGCTCTGCGTGGGGCTCGACGCGTTGGCCTCGATGTGGTCTCGGCACGGGGCGGAGCAGTTCTGAATGCCGCAGAAGGGCACCCTCGCAATGGGCAGGCTGAGGCGTGGGCCGCGGCGGAGCGGTGGCAGCTGAGGATCACGCTATCCAGCATGAGGTGCTGGATAGCCTCAGTCTGCTTTTGTACTGCCAAGAACTGCTGGGCTAAGTCCTCGACTGTGTTGCCGAATAGCCCAGGCTGGGAGATGGGAGCGTCAAGAAAGCACAGTTTGTCGACGTCTCTCATCTCGGCCAGAATGGCACTCTTGGGGCCACAAGCATGGACATCGCCTTGACTTTCGTCACCCCGAGAGTGAAGTCAGTCGCCGTGCACAGCATCAAACTGCATCAAACTCAGGTCGGTCCCACCCTCGTGCATTTGTTTTTTAGTGCCTTGGCTTGGTGGACCTGCAGGATAGCCATGGCATGCAGGGCAAGAGGCAGCTTGCCTGCAGCACTGTAGGCCTTAGCAACGAGAGCTGCGTGATCCTACAGGCTTTTGGAGGGGATACACGGAATTCCTCCAAGTGGCGGTGTTTTGCATTTCATCCACAAAATTCGTCAGCTCCTCATGCACCTCCAGAAAAAGGAACTGGGGCGGGGCATGGTCGCAGCTACGGCCTGCGCCAAGGAACCAATCATCAAGCTGTGAGGGCTCAGGACTGGGAGGTGGAAGGAGTACGGCCGATTTATGCCCATGTGCACAGGGAGTGGCTCAGCATGCAAAATTCACTAGCCAATTTTTATTGCCATTTCCTCTTAATCAAGAGGATTCCAGCTCCCATGTAAGACCTTATGTCGTCACGACATAACTCATAGTGAATGACAGAAAGGGAACTGCACGTTTACATAAAGATTAAGTTCTGACTTAATTAAGCACAACGTTACAAGTTACAAACTAACCACAAAGTAAAAAAGGATTTTTCAAAGTCATAACTAAAACAAAAGATTATAAGAGTACATTTACAAGAAAATACTATTTCAGTTGTCCTACTGATTTCATCACTAAGACTTACTAGTTCCTTGTATTTTTTTGTGAAATTTATTATTTCTGGGTGAAAACTGTTTCTTACCTATATTTTAGGACTTTACATCCTAATTTACGACTTAAAGATCACTTATAGATGAGGTGAAGGAATACAGCACTGGTGTGTGTGTGTTTGTGTGTCTGTGTGTTTTATAGGCACCTCCCTTGTGCAGCATCTCATGACGCTGCTCATCAGCAAACACACGCCCTTACACTGAAAAATACTCAGAAACATCATTGAACCAGACAGAGCTCAAGGACCAAATCCAGCAACTTCAGCAGTCCAACCTGGTGGACTGGATCTCTGAGGAGGATCTCCACAGCTGCCCGTCTGCGGACGCCGCTTTAGCCTCCAAGCCCTCGCCTCAGTTAAAGGGAGAGACAGCCGTCAGCCCTAGTAAGCAGACCAAGACGCTTCCAGGATGGAAGTACACCTTCAAAGGCTCCTCGGCCAAAGGACCTCCACGGTGGACAGTGGGAAACTGGTTAATGAACGGACTGTCCTCGCTGAGGGGACACCGCGAACCTCGTCCGGAGAACGCTCCAAGGATTCGGGCTCCTCCAGAGACTGTCTACTTACGACAACGTCACGTCTTCATCGAGCCTTGGCAGCGTGCTGAGTATGGACAGCACGCCATGGTCCACCTCTTCTTGTGAGATCTCCGTCCCAGACTCTGGAGGCGAGCCGCTGGGGACAGAAGACGGGCCGAGCGCTCCGGAGAACGGAGCGAGGAGGAAGCCAAGCCCGGCGAACATGAGGAGGAGCTGAGGAGAAGCGCGCGAGCTTGTTTTGCGGTGACAATGGGAGCGTCACACCGGTCATTAGAGTCGTGGACGAAGACGGAGATGACCACGAAAGCCCTTCGTCTCTGGTCAGCGTCGTGGCAGAACTGAAAGAAGAGCTGAGGATGCAGAAACAGATGTACAATCTAGAGTTTAAAAGTAAGGCTGTTGCTTTTTTAAATGACAATGGGAATTGTTTAAAAATGACTCCTATATTTAAAGGGGTTATATGACGATCCTAAAAATTACATTAATTTTGTATTTGTGCAATGCAATGTTTTACATGATTTAAGGTTAAAAAAAACATTATTTTTCACTTAACGTACATTATTTTTGCTCCCCTTTGCCTCTCGCCTTTTTATAATGCTAATCATTCTGAAAAGCGCGGTGTGCGCTGATTGGCCAGCTATCGGTGCGTTGTGATTGGCCGAATACTTCAAGCATGTGATGGAAATGTTACGCCCTTTCCCATATTTGGAAAAAACAGCGTCTCACGACAACAATACTACAGCGATAATACAAGTAATTGGGGTAACCCCCCCAAAAAGGAAAACTTGAAATTGCATCATGTGCCCCTTTAAATGCTTTTAGCATAATTTGTACAAAAAATTTAAACTTCTGTGCTTAAAGGGGCAGTGCACCAAAAAAAAAATCATCATTTGCAATCATTATTCACACCCAAGTCGTTTCCAAACCAATTTGTTTCTTTCTTCTGCTGAACACAAAAAAATATTTTGAAAAAATGTTGTAACCAAACAGTTGCCGGTAGCCATTGACTTCCATATTATTTTTCCCATTTTATGGAAGTCAATGGCTACCGTAAACAGATTGGTTACCACAATTCATCAAAATATCTTCTTTTGTGTTCAGCAGAAGAAAGAAACTCGTACAGGTTTGACACGAATTGAGGCGAGTAAATGAAGACAAAATATATTTTTCATGACCTGTTCCTTTATATCAGGAGTTTTCAAATGTTTTGAACCAAGGAGAAATAATGTGACCCCTTGAAAGATTCTCCATTTATAATTACATGCACTTATTTTCATGTAGAAATTATGCGACATATTATAAAGACAATTTGTTTGTGATTTTAATTTGAATAAAACACATAATTTTCTCCCACAAAATCTGAAAAAAATACTTTTTTTATTATTTGAATAATTTGGGGTCCTCTGAAAAATCACAGACTCTCTGTGTTAATAATTGTAAAAATAAATATTTTGAAATTAATCCTGTTCGAGTAGAGGCTTGTTAGAATGAATTTATTGCCAGAATCTTACTTATTAAACTTGTTTTTAATTATGGATCAGGTTAGGGTGCAGTGTTGACAAACATAAACAACATAGGAATACATGTATTAATTTGTACTTTAAGCATAATTTGCACTAAAAAGTGAAACTTGAAAAGTGCATAAGTCAGGGTTTTCACGTTTTTTGAAAACCAAGAACTCCAAAAGTATATGACCCCCTTGCAAGGTACACCATTCATAAAATAATAATATATAAACATACATTTCATTATATAGATCCATGTACTGTGTGAGAAAACATGTCCTATTAGGAATAAAACATGTACTTTCTGATTTTGATTCTAACGAAGAACCGCATTTTTCCAACACGAGCTGAGAAAAATATTACAGAAAAAAATATATATATAATTCCTAATTTTTTTTTATTAATTTGGGGTCCTCTGAAACATTATAATCCATTAATAATTTAAGAGAACCTTTTTTAGAGACAATTCTGTCCTGAAAAGTGTTTCACTTTAAATATTATTGCCAGAATCAGTATTGTTAAAAACTTGCTGTATTTTTGGTGCATTTATTGTTTAAAGACCAATTTATACTTTTAAAATTTTTAACCAAAGCAAATTCTAATAATTTTAATATATTATTTTCTTAACCCACTACAAGAGTGACGTTAGTTTTGTACATATAAATAGTTATTTTACTGTCAGTAGAATCAAATAATTAGTCTAAGTCTTTACAAATCAAAATTTAAACTGCAATAATATCAAATTTTGGTAAATGTTAATTTTTAATATCCTACATTAATTATGAAAAAAAAAATTCTTCCGTAAAAAATGTCTTTCATAAGTAACAGTGCATTGTGATCTCTGTATTGTCCACTCACACCTCGGTGTTCTGCCCTCTGCAGGCTGGAGGAGTCGAGTTCAGCGATGTGTGCACAGATGGAGAGACTTGAGCAAGATTGAACAGGAGAGAAAAAAAAACGAATGCTTGAGATCAACTGAGGAACTCTGAACGGGCCCGTGTGGATGCAGAAAACCGCAATCGCCTCCTTGAGAAGGAAATAAGACTTCTTCTCCACGCTGGGGGATCTGGCGCTTGGAAGCCGGACCAGTGACATTTAATGCAAACAAATAAACACACCCAAAGTCATGAGGACCGTCTCCATAAATCATGTGTGCAGTCTGCAAAACGTTTGTGTTCATCAAATCAGACCTAAAATTTCGACTAGTTTAAAGGCCTTCACTATCACACTAATTCTACGGTTACTTTTCCAAGAATAATGTAGCATTTACTAAAGCCATTTTAAATCTGTCCTTTTAAATGATTTCTTTCTGGAAGTTTTCAGGTGACACAGAACAAATGGACCATCCGAATCCGTCCTGAATCATTACTTTGGCACATAAATGTGCTGAAAAGTAATTTTGTTTCTTCGTCGGGTTTGTCACTCATCAGTGTCTCAGCAAGGGATGCTCTGCATGAATGGGTGCCGTCAGAATAAAAACATCACAATAATCCACAGCACTCCAGTCCATCAGTTAACATCTGGAGAAGACAAAAGCTGAAACTATTCCATCATTGAGATGTTTTAAATGTAAACTATCACACATGGTCAAAATATGAGTCCATAATTCATAATAATATGGTAAAGTGCATCTTCTGTCGTTTATCACACCAAAATCCAGCCACATATTGTTTAGAGCTGTTTTAGACTGTGTTGGCTTGTAAGCGGATTGCATATTTCTCTCCTGATTCAGACAAAACAACGTTTTCACTGGAGCAGCGTTATTATGGACTCATATTTCGCAGCGTTTTGAAGTTAAAAAGGTCTTAAAGATGGATTGTTTCTTACAAAACGCACCTTTTCACTTCATGACGATTACTTGTGGATTATTGTGATGTTTGTATTCTGACGCACCCATTCACTGCAGAGCATCCATTGCTGAGACACTGTTGTGAGTACATGTTTAGCCAATATCATTTTTTGCGTCAACTATATCTTTAAGCATGTGGTTCATACTGCTTCACAAACTTATAATGCATTTTTGACTAAAATCGCCCACAATTATATGGGCATTGAAACTGTTTTCTTGCATTTTCGGTGGTATTTCAAGACTGCTAAAGTGACTGTCAGTCCACTTTCATAAAAAACAACAACTTTGAAATGTGATTTGTCATTTGATCTGATTTTATATTTATTTAGGTGTCTAGGAAGGCTAGAAATGCTCTGTGGATGTGATGGTCAAATACTGTCATAGATTTGGTAAACTGTTTTCCAACTGCATAGTAGGTAATTTATATATTAGCATGATGGCCGTAGCCTAATGGTTAATTTCCCAGGCTGCTAACATGAATGTTTCAGGTTCGATCTCAAGAAGAAGAGACTCAGAAATGGACATCACCACCGTGCCCTCAAGCACCGTGCATTTTGCTGCTCAACACATGTCAGTTATCAATCCATTTGGACTTTACTAGAACAACAGCTTTTACGAGGACTTTAATGCATATTTAGAGTATGTGGAGATGTTATACATCATGATTAGAGTATTGTGCTGCGGTCATCGTGACGATTAGACTGTGTGCTGTGCTGAAATGTTAACAAGTGTCACTGTGGTGGTATATAATTATTCACAAAGGACTAATTAAACGAACTGAATGTACTCCACGATGGGTTGTCATATGCAAGATTGAGTCATTCGTTCAAACAAGGATCACGGTAAGGCCATCTGTATGTTGCAAGACAGAAACAAGCTAGCATAAAAACACAAAAGATGTTTATAATATATCGAGCTGCAAAGCAAGCCGTTTCGTAGAGCTGAAATAACTGGAATATATTATATAGTTATCATGCTTGATATGACATTTATGTGTAGTATGAACTCAGTTATGTTCTTTATGAGAGTCATGAACATTCATTCAAAGTTCTGGGGAAAATACAGATTAACTTGCAAATATAAAAGGTTTTCTGCATTTCATAAAGTCTTAATTCTTGCTTTCAGAAATTAATGTCTTAGAATGCCATAAATTAGAGCAGAAAACATTAAATTAATAAAGTGTGGCATTAAAGGTTTCTACAGTATTTTGTTTTCAAATATATAAAACATCTGGTGCTGCTTGCGTTGTGGTCAAAAAAATTTTTTTCATGAAATTTATTTACAATATTTCTGTAACCCTCTGTATTTTCAGGGATTTTATTGTACTAAATTATATTTGTGGAAAGGTTATGATGCATGTATTGCCTTGAGCATAGACCTACTAATATTACAAGTTTTAAATAATACGTTTTAATACTTTTCGAGCACAAACGTAAGTTTGGTCTCTTTTTTTAATGCACAGATTATTGCTGAAGTGAAGATAAAATGTGAAAAAAGTGAAACTTAAAAAAAATCATAAAAATTTATGAAACATGCACAAATAATTATTTTATTTTTTACATAGAATACATATTTTCCAAAACATGTTTTCATCTAGCCATAAATCTAAAGTTGTTTTCCAAATTTGGGATTGATCTAAAAAAAAAGAAAAAAAAAAGGAGCTTTTCTTTGAGCGTAGCACCAAACGTCTCCGCTAGATGAAATTAATATCCAAAGAGGTCATTTTTCAGCACAAACCGCACAAGTGGGACTTTTTCAGGACCATTTAACCTTTTTGAATCATGTCTATGTTTTTTGTGCACGTGCCAAATATGTACCAAAGTTTCGAACCATAATGAAGTAAAAGCTTCTGGTCAAAAATGAAAAACCGCACCAGAAGATTAAATTACAATATATTTATTGAGATGCAAACTAAAGTTATGACGTCTTGTCTTCTGAAAATGTACACAACATGAAATGACGTACTGAGTTTCATTCAGTTTATTCCTTAAATCTTCTTTAATTGGTCGTATAAAGTCGTACCTGCAGAAAGCCTGTAAATGTCTCGTATATTAACTGGTGTAAAGGCAATGACACAGACGTTCAGATTCAAACTGGTGTTTATTTGCAGTACATGTACAATTGGTATCATCAGATCCCAGTGCATTCTTTGTAGTAGTGCACTTCTCAGTGTCTGTATGCTGTTTAACACACACAGAGCTAGCAATTAATAACTAACTGTAGGGCTAGCTAGCAAATATAATATTCCAGTACCAAACCTTAACACGTTTACAGATCTCCTGAATGGGACTTACAAGGTTGAATGAAGTCCAGCGCTAAACTTACAGATTGCTAACATCAGCCACAGATTTTTGTTTTGGTAAGACGGTTTATGTAACATTGACAGTATAAGCCAAAGAAAAGAAAATCAGATTTAAAAAGACAAAAACATGATTTTATCTGACAGTACCAAACATATCTCTACCTCTGGGTACATGAAACTAATAAGTCTAGAGCTATCGATTACAACTAGCATGACAGCAGTGGGTATTGCACATGAACTGTACAAAAAAATGAGTACAGAGTAGAATTAAACAAAGATCAAATTTACATTTCATTCTTTTATTTACTCTAGGTGAAGTATACATAATGTACAAAACTATACGGTGCCTACTATTGACAATAGTTCACTTTAGAAATAAATAAATAATGAAATCTGTATTAACATCCATCTTACGGCAAGCTACGTCACTAAAAAAAAAAAAAAAAATGTAGAAATTTAGAGTGAGGTAGCTCAACAAAGCCAACTTTGATCTGAATTATAACATTTTTGAGATTAATAAAGCAAATGCATTGAAAAACCTAACGTTAAAAATTCTTTAACTTCCCTAAAGAGAGCAAAAGACAAATTAAGAGCACTTAAAATTGAAAACAGATGTCTGGGATGCAACTCAAATTAAAAAATACATATGCAAACTCTAACCTTTAGTTCCTACAACTCCCATCTATCCGCCATGTACATTCCATAGCACTGCATCATGGGAAATGGAGTGTCCCACCTACAGCATATGATGCAATATCTTGCATAAACAAAATAAAGCTGCAACACCATATAACACACCAATTTGCTATTACTTTGCTGAGGAAACATCCCTTTACAGATCATCTTCTCACACCTTTTAAATCGACATCACGTACGTCCAATACGATAGAAAATCAGACACTCCCAACATGATATGAAGAGGATCACTTTTGAAAAACCTCACCCAAATTTCTTCTCTTTCTAATCATTCAGGAATGAATGCTGGACTCAGGCACTTTCTCCATTTTGAAAGCAAAACCAAAAAAGTAGTTAGTAGTATTTTCCAAATTTAGCGATGGATTTCACTGTTCGTGTTTTAGGAGGAGCAGAGTTTTTACTCTACATACACTAGTACTGTAAACACAATTACATTTTTCTAAGCATTAGAAGGAAGGTATTCTGATACTAATGGGCTATTTTTTAGCGTTAGACAGCCATAAAATGCAGCAGTTCCTTTGGAATCATTCTGAACCTGCGATCTAATACATCTCCGTTCATTTAGCATGCTCCATCTGAAACGACGTTATTAAAAATCACCCGCTCTTTTTCTCCTAGCGTCAGGAATAAGATCGCAGTTTGGTTGTAAATGCAAAACGAGCACACAAACCAAAAGCGGTTCATATGCATGGGCCAAATACCCAATTTCAGTTTCATATCATAATGAAGTGTTCGAAAAAAAACAGCGTAATGAAATCTGCATGTTTACAGCTGAAATATGTACAGAGTAGATTACATACGGCGACGTGTTTTAACACTACTTGAAGTCAATCATGTGCAATGACATTAGAAAGAAAAAGAGCAGCTTTACCGCACTTTAAAACGTCAAAAATATTAAAAGCACCTCTGCCGCCAAACAAACTGCGATTTTATACGCCACCGACTCCAAAGCAGTAGTAACAGTGAGAAAACTTGTTTAATTAACATCCACTAATAAGTGACTTTCTCCACAAAAAACAAAATGAAACACCTTAAAAATATATTCCCCATTCTCTTTAATAATATAAATAAACTCAATCCTTCCACACGCAAGCTGGCACAGCTGTAACGCTGGTTTTGGAGATGCTTACCTCCGTTCTTACACTTAGTCAATTCAAACAGAACGCGTCAGTTTGAGACAGAAAGGAGGACTGGCGTGACGCTTGTGTGGGAGCGGATGATGATGATGATGGACGAGGAGGAGGATAGTCATCTGCAGCAGCTTAGCGGTCCAGCGCTCGTCTCCTGACTGCTGTCTGTGTCGGTGGACATGGACGAGACGTCGTTTGAGGAGGACAGGACGTCGAGGGCTCGTGGGAGTCATTGCTCACTGCTGCACCTGTGCTATGAGAAACAGATCACATGTTTATCAGACAGGTGCGGAGGAAACTCTGAGACTTTTTAACCAATAAACACATCTAGATATCTCTACAGCATCGTTTACTTCAGAAGATTGGGTAAGAGTTTAAGACTTGTTTCCTCAGGTTATATTTGTGCTTAAAACAAGAAAAAAAATATGGCAAATTGTCTAAACAAGTCTTAATATGTGAGCCTGCAGCAAAAGCAGGCATAAGCAGATGCATCTCAATTTCGGAAAAATTGGACACATATGACTGGATTTGAGACAGAAAGGATTTTTTTTTTTTTCATATTTCATTAGTACGATTGTGCAAACATTGTTTTTTTTCTGTTTTAGCATAAACCACACTATATGATTAAAACAAGGTTAAAAACAAACATGATAAGGAAAATACGAGAAAACAAGTCTTAATATCTTACACAATCAAATGATAAATGGTGACTTTAAAATTAATAAATAACCACTGATCATAAAATCAAATATTTTTAATAAGATAAATTCATAATAATTCATATAATATACAAAATATAAAAGAATGAATCCTAGGTGGTCAGGTTTGAGATTTCACCACATGATGTTCTACTTTGGATATTTAGTCATAAGGTTGATTAAATATTATATTAACTACTTGTTCAAACAATTAATTATTTATTAGAATTTATTTTGGCATGTGAAAATTCTTCTGACTTACTGAATATAACTTAGCCAGGATTAAAAGCGCCCTTAACCTGAGGTTTAAAACAGATTAACCCAGGGTTAATGTCGTGTAGAGCTGGTTTTAATAATCAAGGAGGAAACTAACCAAGTGTAAGCCGGCTGTCCCGGATCACACCGTTCTTCGTTCGTTCCTCCAAGTCCAGCACTTCTTTATATATCAGCTCTGAGCAGGGAACAGATACAGAAGAGAGCAAATGACATCAGCAAACAAGTCTCTCTTCTGCCCTATGCAGACGACGTGCAATCTTACATTTCACTTTCTGCCATTAATCTGTTAACGGTCACTGTCCCACTTATCATTAGTGTGCACCTGAACCATCTACATCATAACAGCAGTTCTGACCCCACAAAAAAGTCACACTTTAAAATCATATCAATTGAAAACTTAAAATCTCAAAATTCATCCCATTTCACATCAGACATTGCATTACCATGAATGAAACATAAAATCATGTTACAAAATGTTCTCGTTCATGAATTAGAAAACATTTAGTTTGGATATTTCACTTTCACATTTATGTTAAAAGAGTGACAGATAACAGGTTAAGATCCAAATAAAAGGAGAAAATAATCTTGCATATGAATTAATGATACAACCAATGGCATGATGAAATAGTAATTTAAATATTTTTTTTTTTTTTTTTTTTATCCACTTATTTGTTGAATTATTTATTATATAAATTAGTGCTGTCAAACGATTAATCGCATCCAAAATAAGTTTTTTTTGCAAATATTAGGACCCTCTCTGTGAAAACCCAGCTGAAGTCTTTTTTTTCTTTGTGATTTCTTTTTTTTCTACAAAAAATCATCCTTCATAAGCAAAGTTCATTTCTGTGAAACTGTAACCTTATATCTTTAATATTGACTGAGTATAGTCATGTCAAAGATTGAAATTATAGTGAAATTAATGGTAGAAATCAAACTTTGATGCTTGGTTTCTCATAATTAGATTTTGAGATGTTAGCCTGGATTTCACAGAGAGGGTCACATATTTATTATGCATATATAGATACACACACATACAGTATATATTCTGAAAATATTTAAATATCTATATTTATTTTCATAATTTATATTATAAATACAAAAATAGACATGCATGTGTGTGTGTGTATTTATATATACATAAATATACACAGTACACACACTATACATATATTATGTAAACAAAAACTTTTATTTTGGATGCGATTAATCAGTTGACAGCACTAATAAATATTTATAATATATATATACATACATGCATAATACACACATACACACACACAAATATATAATATAGACACACACACATTATGTGATATAGTTAGTTTGAAATTAAACTGGAATTAATCAGGTTTGGTCAAACCTTTATCTCACCAGAGACTAACTATTCTGAGTTTATGACAATCTCTGATTTAAAATCAAAAGCGCACCTTTCCACTCCTCCACCGTGTGTTCTCTCTCATCCAGCTGTTTATCCGTGATCGCCGGCGGCGGCTGAAACCGAGCAGATACACATCCAATCAGACCCCGTCACAAAGTAAAGCAAAGCAGAACAGCCATTCTCTCTGAGAGATCATGCCGCTCGCGCTCCATCGGGATCTCACCGCTTCCACTTCTGACGGGTCGTACCACACGTTGATGTAGGGGTGCTGCAGGGCCTCGTCCACCGAGATTCGTTTAGACGCATCGATTACCAGCATCTTGGATAACAAGTCTCGCGCCTGGCTCGCTGCAAAATATTGCATTTAATCATTTAGCTTTTATCTAAAAACGCCTTACAAATGAGGACAATGGAAGCAATCAAAAAATCAAAAGAGCAATTATATACAAGTGCTGTGACAAGCCTCAGTTCACTTAACGCGGTACACAAAGCAAGGTTTCTGTTTTTTTATTATTATTATAAAATAAATAGGTAACCCTTTATAATAAGGTTCATTAGTTAAAGGGATACTCCACCCCAAAATTATAGTTGTCATTAATTACTTACCCGCATGTCGTTTCAAACCCATAAAAGCTTTGTTTGTCTTCAGAACACAATTTAATATATTTTGGATGATAACCGGGAGGCTTGTGACTGTCCCATTGACTGCCAAGTAATTAACACTGTCAAGGCCCAGAAAAGTATGAAAAGCATCGCCAGGATACTCCATCTAACTCGAGAATCAAATTAGATCGTATGGAAATGCTTGAACTACCGGTACTGTACTCTACTGTACTGTACAAAGTGCAAACATTTCACAATTAACTGTTTGGTCAGCTCGGGTCGTCACAAACACAAGTTTGTTTAATTCTAAATGCTGGCAGTTATAATTGAGTTAGCTCCGTGGTGCTGGCTGTGCATTATAACCATTTTGGGCTAGTTACTCAAATAATGCACTATATTACTCACTACTAGTTACTCCTTTCATACACTTATTACTTTCTGCAACAATAATTAGTACAGTACTTTTCTTCACGCCCCACAGATGTTGTAACTGTGTATCTTCCACATAACATTATTCTAGAATGTTATTAACAACATATTCTTCATAATTTGACCAACATCCACATTGTATCACAGTCCAGAATTGATTACAAACACTCAATAGTGATTAACAGTGACATTCAAGCAGAAGTGTTGTATTCGTCTCATTAGTTGTCATGTGTAGCTTGAAGCTAATTTTCTCCATTACCCATTTAAAGATTATATTTAATTTAGTATTTTATCAATACCACATACGTTTGTAAGAAACTGTTAATTTTCCCAAAAATATGTTTAATTACTGTATTACCATTGTTGTAACACCACAGACATGAATTTGGGAGGCAACTTTTTCTTAAGTATATATATATTTTTTTTTTTTGTTAAACAATTTAATATTATACATGTTAAATAAAATCTATATTCACATATACCCTTTATTTGTGTTAAATCTTTCATTTCTTTCTTGTTGGTTGCTTAAAGGAAAGAAATCGGTATCGGAATCGGCCATGAAAAATCATGATTGGTGCATCACTAGTGTAAACCGAGCACTATAAAGCTTTGTGTCAGGTGTAAACGCTGAAGAAGCATGCCTCACCCTTGAGTTTTGGGGGTCGAGTCTGCAGGAACAGCACGTCTGGGAAGAGCTTCTCAAAGCTGTATCCAGCATAGCGAGGCCGCTTCTCCACCGTACGTCCTCACGGACTGGTTGAGCTTCAGCATGAACTCCTGATTGGGTGTGCCGAGCTGCTCGATCACCTTGTTCCACTGGTCAATGTCTCAGGTGAGCCGCTGAGGAAAACTACTGACTCTCTGACCAGACCAAGATCTGTCACATGCACATGTTTTCACTTTGAGCTGATATTATGTTTCAGTATGCAGTTAACCTCTTTATTCATTTAAGAATGACACACAACATTTTCATTGATCTGGCATACGTGTCAAGTCCCCGTTGAAAGTGAAACATTTTATATTAACAAGTACAAATATTAGTATTGAATATTTTAAATGTTTGTGGCGAGAACCTTTTAGGTAAAATTATATCAAGCTTTTACAATCTTTTTTTGGCAAAAAATATATTTTTATTATATATTTGGTTTAAAATTGTATATATGTACAATATATACTTCCAAAAGTTTGGAAACGCCTTAGAAAAGTGGGGTTTGGACAATATGGCATGAATCCTTGTTAATTTGTGATAATTTTGCACTGATAAGGGACAACGCAAACTATGAAAACATATTTATTACATAAACACTGGATACATGGAAACTCTCTATAAAATGGGGCAAACAAGTCATTTGTGACCATGGACCACAAAACTAGTCATAAGGGTCAATATTTCGAAATTGAGATTTATGCATCATCTGTAAACTGAATAAACATGCTGCCATTGATGTATGGTTTGTTATGATCGGACAATATTGTAAATCTGGAATCTGAGTGAGCAAAAAAAATCTAAATATTGAGAAAATCATCTTTAAAGTTGTTCAAATGAATTCTTAGCAATGCATATTATTAAGCAAAAGTTAAGTTTTAATATATTTACGGTAAGAAATATACAAAATATATTTGTGGAACATGATCTTTAATTAATATCCTAATGATTTTGGCATAATTTTTTTTTATAATTTTGACCCATACGATGTATTTTTAACTATTTCTACAAATATCCCCAGCGACTTAAGACTGGTTTTGTGCTCCAGGGTCACATTTGATTGACAACAGCTATTTGTAAATAGGTTCATTGTATTCTAAACTTAATTGGCAATCAATTGTTGAAGCTTTTGAGGTGTGCTGACCCAAAAATCCTTTAAAAACCTGGCTTTAAACCAGTAACCAGGCATCACAGCTAGCATGTCTGACTTTGACATGTATATATTGCCATTATTATGTAATCAAAATGAAAATGATTATTGCTGGTCTTCAATGATAATATCAAGTTACTTTAATGTATTTGCACCAATAAATGATAAGGATTTATGCTGAAATGTCCAAAACGCTCTTTCCAGGGCGTTTCCAAAATTTTGGAGGGCAGTGTATGTAAATATAAATGCATGTATAAACACTACTATATTTATTTTTAATGTTTACATTATCAATATTTTTAAATGTTCTTGTTTAGAAAGTCTCTTTTGCTCACCAAAGCTGCATTTATTTGATCATAAATACAGTAAAAACTGAAATATTGTGAAATAGGTAACACTTTACAATGCGTCATGTGTTAACATGTGTTAACTAACAATGAATAATACATTTGTCACCCTGTTTATTAATCTTTGTTAATGAAAATACAGTTATTCATTGTTTGTTCATGTTAGGTCAGTGCATTAATTAATGTTAACAAATACAACTTTTGAGTTTAATAATGCATTAGTAAATGCTGAAATTAACGAACTAAGATCAATAAATGCTGTAGAAGTATTGATCATGCTAACTAATGAACCTTATTGTAAAGTGTTACTGTGAAATATTAATAAGATTTACAATTGCAATATGAAAAATTAACCTTTAAAAATGGTTGTGGAATAAATTATATAATCTATTAGGGTGAAAAAAATTGATAATGTAACCTATTTTTAATCAAATTTGGAAATTAATTATTATATTAAATATGTTCGCTTAATTAAACTGTTATGGATGTTGTTTAGTGCATATAATTATAAATAGTCTTTCTTTTTTTATTAACTTTTTCTGTACTCTGCATACATCTGTAATAAATGGAAATCAATGACTAAAAATGCTGATTAGAGCTATGTGGAGTAAGATTTTAATACGGTGAAATTAATAAAAGTGACACTTAACATTGTATTGTGTAAGGGAGCAAAGAGTTATTTTTGTACCTTCTATTAAACATGTTACCTTCTTATCATCAGGTCTCGCACATCAATGACAAAACACACAACACGGGTAAAACAACTCAAAGGGAACAAACAACACTTATAATGGGACAGTAAAGACGAGCAGGTAAGGATACGGTCTGTGCCGGGGAACAACACACTACCTCTGACCATTTCAGCCATGATGCAGCCAACAGACCAGACATCAACTGAAAAATGAAATGACAACCAAATTAAAATGCCAAAATCTTACAAATGAAAAACAGAGTCAAGCACACACACACACACACATATCTATAAGGAACAGGGTGCATTGATGTGGATGCAACAGAGGTGACCGGTGCATGCAAACATCTCCGTGTGCGTGAGGCAGAATCACCGAAACAGAGCAAGACACGGCTCTGCTTGCTCAAAACAGCACACGATCCAAGCACACAACAAGGATACAGTCCCTCCCTGGAAAAAGGATTTTGTGCCGCACCATCTCTGCCATAATGCAGCCAACAGCCCAAATATCCACTACACCAATGTAGCATAGAGGAAAAAGAGAAGACATAAGCAAAGCATAAAGGGCAGCGTGATTGCTTGAGATTTTTCCGTGCCAATTTTTCCTCAGCGCTACCATTCAGGACTAAACGTCAGCGTTTTTGGCCTTCAAATTGATTTTTGTTCTGCAGCGAACCACTTTCAGTTCCACGTAAGATTCAGTGACTAATGCTTTTCCTATCTAGATGCTCAGTGCTACAGGCAAACCCATCCAGTGTGCGTGTGCATGCAGAAACCAGTTCAGCTGGACCAACTGTGATTAGGGCCCGAGGAAATCCGGTTCATTTTTTTCCCAATTACGTTTTTTTTCCGTTTTTATTTTTATTAAAACATTTTCTGGATTCCGTTTTAATGGTTAATTTAAATTGTATCAATCAAAAGCATGTCTAATTAATTAAAATCATGAAACTTATACAATTTAACATCAATATATTAAAAGTTTAACATAATGACATTTTTAGGGCCCTATGAAATACGTTGTATTTTTCTGTTGTATTGTTACCAAATGCTTTGTTTAAGCATTATTTGAATGCATGAAACAACTTAATTTGTTTTGTTTTTTTATTACAATAGCCCGAGAAAATGTTTGATTTGACTTTTTCTAGAATTTTTTTTTTTTAATTGTTTTATTAGTAGTAGTAGTATAATACTATTAAAATTATAACGTGGGAAAAATATTGTGTGATTCTTAATTCTTAAATATTTTTTTATATTTATTATTAATAGTAATATTAGTATTAGTAGTAGTAATTGCAGTTTTAGTATTACTAGTACTAGTATTAGTAGTAACTGTAGTAATAGTAGTAGTACTAGTAGTAACAGCAGTAGTAATAATAGCAGTAGTAGTATTAGTAGTACTAGTAGTAACTGTAGTAATAATAGCAGTAGTAGAAATAGCAGTAGTACTAGTAGTAACTGTACTATTAGTAGTAGTAATAATAGCAGTAGTAGTATTAGTAGTACTAGTAGTAACAGTAGTAGTACTAGTAGTAACTGTGGTAATAGTGGTAGTACTAGTAGTAACTGTGGTAATAGTAGTAGTACTAGCAGTAGTAGTAATAGTAATAATAGTAGTAGTATGTACATTCTACTACTACACAATAATATATTTCTGACAGTTTTTTTCCAGTTAAACTGAACTTTTATTTTGACAGATTGCCGTGAATACCTTTACGCTTCTGTGTGTATATGATATGACAATAGTTTTACTCAAATAAAGGGTAAAATGCTCATGAAGTGACTCTCAGAGCAGTTCTGGAGATGTTGTTTGTGTGTTTATGTCCTTATTTATTGAGACGGCAGACGCTGATATCACTGCGAGCGTCACGTGGTTCAGTGTGTGTGTAGTACACAAAACCGTGCGTCTGCGCCATTCATTCACAGACACGCAGAACATACAGGATTCATATTTAAAGCCTTTTCGCGGCTTAATATTTACAGATACTAGTCCATATTGCGTTTTAAGTGTAATGACCTACTTTTGATTAATTCATCCAAACGTTGACCAATTCCGTGGCGTTATACAGTAAATTCAGTTTTTATGACTGCATTACGTGATTCGTCCGTCATGCATCGTGGAAATCATAGGGCCCTATTAGACGTTAAAACACGAGGTGAGGGCGAGGTCGTTTCAGCAGAATGGTGTGGAGGTGCTCAGGTGGGACCCGTTACATGCAGTGAGAGCAGGTCAGCACTCACCATTGGCTTGGTAACCCATGCCCAGGATGACCTCGGGGGCACGGTAGTAGCGCGTCACCACGTAAGGAGTCATGAGGAGGCCGGTGGCGGCTGTCCGAGCCAGACCGAAGTCCAGGATCTTCAGCGTGCAGTCGGATTTCACTACTATGTTATTGGCTTCAGATCCTGGGAAGTGAAGAGGTCAGGAGTCAGAAATTGCTGGTAAATTTCACAATTAATTACAAAGAAATGGCAAGTAACACATTTGAACTAAATATGAAATGTTGAAGTAGAAAGACTGAAATGCTGGTTGCACTTTATTTTACAGTACGTGTACTTAAAGTACTGGTAATATAAGGTAACTACATGGGGTAGGGTTTGGTTTAGTACCTAGTTATTGTAATTACTACAATAAGTGCATGGTATGTACAATGTATGTATTGTAAAATATACTTTTTCTTTTTTTATTCTTCTGGATTTAATTTTTATTTAATGGTTAAGTGAACGTTTAGTAATCAAAAGCATGTCGAATTAATTGAAAT
>JAPDDN010000638.1:0-111129 GCA_027422405.1 Ptychobarbus kaznakovi | reverse complement strand
TCTGTCCATCTCATAATCTGACTTTTTTTTTTACTTTTAAAACTCCACTTGATTGATGCATTACCTCTGTAACTCATCTTCATCACATGAATACAATGAGTAACACTTACCTAACCTATTGTTTATTCATTCATTCATTCATTCATTCATTGAATCCTTATAGAATGAGAGGGTGGGACCACCCTTTGCACTCATAGTATTTTACAAGAACAGGTCTTACCTTCTTCCATTTCACAATTCTACCATCATTTCTTTTGCAATACTCGAAGCATCATCCAAGTAAAAAAAAACACAAAAAAGATACCCATATATAAAATAAATATACACCCCAAAAACCAAACATACCTATCTAACAGATTTTAAATACCACATTACTTAAAATTCATTATACATGCCAGAAAAGAATTATTTCCAACACAAAAAACCCAAAAAAACTTTACGCTTGAGAATAACGTTTCCCACCCGTTAACAAACAGATTGTTTAAAAGCTGGATCAATACGACACCAAATCTTCGTAAATGCTACAAATGTAACTTATTTCTCTGTAATAGTAGTGAGTTTCGAAACCGCACACATGTAATTGCATTTGTTTAATTGCATTTGGCATAACTTGAAAAATCGGGAAAATGAACAATTAATCTGTTACCTTAAGCAGACGACTGACTGAATCCTCTAAAGTTTGAACACTACTGGTTTGAACATCGGCAGCACGACGTCACAGGACACAGTGGGGGGATGTGTCCGAGTACCCTGCGCTAATGGCTTTGTAACGTCTTCATCTTAAAGTGTTGAGTTCATCCGAGACACTATAATGTTCTCCCCTCACAGCAAAACACTAGTGCATGTCATGTTAGACTGAAGGACAGTGGTGTTGTTTGGCACCCTGTCTTTCTATAAAGATGGTCGGACAGACACGGTGCCCCTCATTTAATCATCTGCAACTATAATAAACTTTGGAAGAGAACAGAGAACGGAGCCGGGAGGGGGGCTTCACGTTTTAAAAAAAAGGACATGCTGCCCTCTGCTGGACAGACCAGACACACACACACACACACACACACACAAAGATTGTTACACAAACTGTTTAATGTTTAAAAGAAAAAACAACCAAAACAAAGTGGAAGAAACAAGAAAAATGTCAAAGGTATAGAAATATTTACATTGAAGTGTGTTGTGCAATGCAAATACAAAATGGCAAGATACAGTGTGCATCAAAAGCATGCTATAGTATGTATTAAAACATTACAAAAATTAAAACACCATTAACAAAAACAAAACAAAAAAATTCTTAAATGTTTTTATGAAATAAAAAATACACAATTAAGGCAACTGAACAGGCCCAATTATCAATCAACCATTTTTCTGAGCCTGTCAAGTTCTTTCTTCTGGAAATGTTGCCTCTGCATTTCTGTAACATGACGGAGGATTTTTTTTTCCAGGTACTTTGTGAAACTAGTTTGTATTCTTTCAGGAGACCAGTCCTCGTCCCAGACGCCCCTGGAAACGCCTTCACTCTGCACCGTCGCTGCATTCAGCTCCAGGTTTCTCCGATCTGACAGAAATATCAGAACATTGCTATTGTTAGTATCATGTGACTTCTGTTGAGAGAACGTTTTCGTGTCAAACAGTGAAGAGACTTAAAGCACTCACCTTTAACTTTCAGCTGGTCCATCATGTAAAGGAAGAAGGCCTGCTGC
This sequence comes from Ptychobarbus kaznakovi, assembly GCA_027422405.1. NCBI lineage: Eukaryota > Metazoa > Chordata > Actinopteri > Cypriniformes > Cyprinidae > Ptychobarbus > Ptychobarbus kaznakovi. The sequence continues at coordinate 109,432 of JAPDDN010000638.1, read as the reverse complement.
CTTTCAGACAGCCTCTCGCGGGCATCAGGTCTCTCTGGCCAAAAAGGCTCCAGGATCTTGTCAAGGCCTTCTTCAGAACGGCTCTTCTTCTGTTTTGGAGTCCAATCCGGTGAAGAAGCCGGTCTCTTCTCCTGGACTTCAGTGTTGGTAGGTGCGCCGCTTGTCTTGTCTTCCAGCTCCTTCTTTAGTTCCTGTAGCTGTCTATCTTGGTCAGCGACACGTGTTTTTAAGGCACTGAGCTCAGCCTTAACCGCAGCCATGTCACTGGTCATCCTTTCATTTAACGTATCTTGGAGGTTTTGGTTTCGTTTTTTCAACTTTGAAAATTCCTCGGTTGCAAATTTTTCCAAGGAATTTATTCGACCAACCATCGACTCTTCAAAAAGCGAGTCAACTTCATCTTCAGAGCTACTCATTGTTTTCTTGTCCTGATAGAAAAACACAGAATAGAACATTATAATTGTTTGTGTGTGTAGGTAATTGACCACATTTTGTGGTCAAACGTGCAACTTCAAAGTGAGCTTCACCTAAAATACATATGGGAAGAAATCATTAGATGCAAAAACATTATGCTGACAAAGTAACAAGACTAAAGAGAAAAATAAATAAATAATAATAAAGATCATCCATATAGGTCAATTTAAACAGCATATTACAAAACAAATGTTCATGTTATATGCTAGACTGCATTAAAGCAGCTGTACAGTGTTAAACAGTACGATTGGTAAATTGATAGATTTATTTACCCGAGCTAGATCAAAAACGATTTTCAAATGTTACAACCATATAATGATTGCATGAATAGTACTTTTAAAAAGTGCGTTTGATCTCTGGTGATGTGCAAAAGTCCGTCGTGAGTAACATGAATGAGCCATTTGCATTTAAATATAAAAGTTAATGTAATCAAAGACGTGAATATATATGTACAGGCACAACTTGTAACATCATGCAAACATGTAAAAAATAACATTTAATCTGTTACCTTGAGCAGACGATCGACTGAATCCTGTCACTAAAGTTTGAACACTACAGCTTTGAACATCGGCAGCACGACGTCACAGGACACAGAGGGGGGTGGTGTCGAGTTTCCTGCGCTAATGGCTTTGTAATGTCTTCATCGAGCAGTAGCGTAGACTTGATCCGAGCCACTCATAATGTCCCCCCCCCCCCCACAGCAAAACACTAGTGCATGCCATGTTAGACTGAAGGACAGTGGTGTTGTTTGGCACCCTGTCTTTCTATAAAGATGGTCGGACAGACACGGTGCCCCTCATTTAATAATCTGCAACTATAATAAACAGAGAACGGAGCCGGGAGGGGGGCTTCACGTTTAAAAAAAAAGGATATGCTGCCCTCTTCTGGACAACTTGAGACACCGACGTTCAGGCAAAGCCAGTGTTGTGTTCTGCGTTTCTAATTTTAATTCGTTTCAGTTAAATTGAACACAAATCACTTAACCTAACTCCCATAAAGTTTTAAAGTGGAGTTAATTCAGCATAAAAAATAATATATTATTAAATAAGTTTAACATATACATATCAAGTAACATATAAAGTATGTTCATATGTGGAAATCTTATATTATTTTAAATAATTTCTTTTAAAAATGTCAGATTTCTGGCAGCAATAATATTAATAACCATGTAATAAAGTCAGAATTTTAAAATTGAAATTAATAAAGATATAAAATAATTTAATATTATATATATATATATATATATATATATATAGGTGACAAATTGGGAACATGGAATGCCTTTAAAACTGTTATTAAACTTCTAATATTAAACTTGTTTTCTCAAAAGCTTGTGTTAAGCAAATTAAAACACTTCATAACATAAATAAGCAGCTCTGGCCAGTTATAGACACGTCGTAGTCCAGTATCCCATTGTCCTCTAATCTATAAATGTTGAATCTGAGTCTTAAAACATATCATATTAAATATATAATATAATATATAAACAATCTTCACATCTGACCCCGGCGACTAACAGCATTTGAACCCTCTTGCAATGGCTGCACGAGCTGAGAAGAGGTAAGGCTTGTGTTTTTGTTTCACACCTTTATTTGCTTGTGTTTGTTGGTGTTTCCTTGTTTTATTTGGAATATTCATAACAGTTTAAACTGGACTGTAAATATAGTGCAAAACAAATGCTTTCCGTATGTAACACCCCCCGACACGGGTCCGCACCGCTCCATCTCGTATCTTGTGCCGAGCGGGTCTCGAACCCGGGCGGCGCGGCGCTAAACGGCCCTAAACCGTTTCCCATTCATTCTCAATGGTAGTGCTAAACCACTACGGATGTAATATTCTTTCGGCCGCTAGCGCTCCCGTGGCGCACTTCCGGGTTCCGGCGTCGCGGGAAGCTTGAATTCACAGAAGAAGAAAACACGGCAGCGATCGCTTCGGTTCTTTAATTCAACACATTCTCGTCTTATTTATCAAAGGTAAGATGCTTTATGCGACATCAGTTTATGTTTTGTTACCAAACTTTGCCCCGTTGTGCTTTGTTTACCGTTGATCATCGTGGGGTTGTTTGTTTGCATGCCAAATTATGAATGAACATAGCTGTAGTTAACCTTTCTGTGTATTGTTTTTCATCATTAACACTCATTTGTTGATTACAAGCTAAATTATGAATGAGCATAACCATTATTTTCATTGTTGTAATGAGATGACATGTATTCAGCTGTTTAAAAATGTTTTCTGACCATGGTTTTACTGTAGTAACCATAATCTAGCCATACACAACAATAAATGTACCATTTTCCTGACTGTATTGGGCTTTATATTTGCATGAAACTGTTAATGAATTTCAGTCTGCCAAGAACAGCAGGATTACTGCAGTATTGTAGTGTGTGTGTGTTTATTTGTGTCTGTAATATAATTATTAATTTATGTAATATTTCTATTGTGTTTTCTTGTAGAGACCACTACTCGTGCCCTTGCTGTCATCTTTTCCTGATACACGTCCAGATACTCAGTCAGATACAGGTAAATATTGGACACATTAACATCATACACAAAAGGGTTTTTAAGTCTTAAAATGTCTTTATTTACCGTTACACAAATCAATGCCTTAAGAACGTTTTAAATCAGAGCAGAAATTCAGAAAATGATGGATGCAAAGCAAAAAGTGAATGAATCTCTTCCTCTGTGTTTTGTCTTGTTTTCTAGTACAAATATCAAACATCTTTCAATCAAGATATGTTTAATTCAGATGCAAATATAAACAAAGTCTTGAAAAATGTAATAAATTAAATGAGTTTATTTCTTAAAACAATAACAACTATCTGTCAATGAGTAATCGAAACGTCCCTTTAAATTGAGGTTACTATTTTGCCAATTATGGCAGATATTAGTTCTTGTTTTAATCACTTCAAACAAGACTTTGTATTTGATGTCATTTTGTATCTCCAGTAAATGTATCTTTATTTAAGAATCTTTAGGCATTTGCACTGGAAAACAAGACAAAAATACTGAGGAAGAAGCATTTTTTTGCAGCATGATCTGAAGCTACAGTAAAATATATTCCCATAATATAGTGTCAGGAGTTTTTCAGGGAGCTTTTGTAAAAATGAATTAAAATTATGAATGCCTGTTGAAATTTGTATTTTCAAACTCGGAAGTTAAAACAACTCATCGTGTTTCTCTCCAGACATTTACATTATAAAGAACATATTTGTTTTTTCCCTCATTTGTTCCTCAAATTTTATTTAATTGGTCTTAAAAAGGTATTTTCTTAAACATGCAACTAGTTGCAGACACCACTGCTACACTGCCTGTGCCCTCACTGTTTTCGTATCATGGTTCCCACGTTGAGCCTCAATCAGGATTTTCGTGCAATTTGTTGTTTCAATGCGCATGCTCATAATCCATTATACAACAAGATATGTGATAAGAGGTTAATGATTTAAACATTCTATTTGCCTTGCCTTTTTTATTTCAATTATGCCATGATCCACGTGTGTGCATCTTGTCCCTGATGATCACAAGGTGACCTGTCTTGTTTAATAGGTTTAATCCAAACACAGCCCGTCCGTCGACGACCCTCCCGGCATTGAGGATTGACAGCTGGTGCTGAGAATGGCTGGGCCAGACTGTGTCAGGATGCAAAGGTACCTGCAGATGGGCACGAGCTCTCAGAGTGTTAAAATGTCTTGTAAACATTTTAGCAGCCATTAACCCCCCACAGACTCGCAAAATTCGCACACAGATTCGCACACAGAGTCTCGCACACAGAGTCTCGCACACAGAGTCTCGCACACAGAGTCTCGCACACAGTCTCGCACACAGAGTCTCGCACACAGAGTCTCGCACACAGAGTCTCGCACACAGAGTCTCGCACACAGAGTCTCGCACACAGAGTCTCGCACACAGAGTCTCGCACACAGAGTCTCGCACACAGAGTCTCGCACACAGAGTCTCGCACACAGAGTCTCGCACACAGAGTCTCGCACACAGAGTCTCGCACACAGAGTCTCGCACACAGAGTCTCGCACACAGAGTCTCGCACACAGAGTCTCGCACACAGAGTCTCGCACACAGAGTCTCGCACACAGAGTCTCGCACACAGAGTCTCGCACACAGAGTCTCGCACACAGAGTCTCGCACACAGAGTCTCGCACACAGAGTCTCGCACACAGAGTCTCGCACACAGAGTCTCGCACACACACAGAGTCTCGCACACAGAGTCTCGCACACAGAGTCTCGCACACAGAGTCTCGCACACACAGAGTCTCGCACACAGAGTCTCGCACACACAGAGTCTCGCACACACAGAGTCGCACACACAGAGCCTCGCACACAGAGTCTCGCACACACAGAGCAGAGTCTCGCACACACAGAGCCTCGCACACACAGAGCCTCGCACACACAGAGCCTCGCACACAGTCTCGCACACAGAGCCTCGCACACACAGAGTCTCGCACACACAGAGCCTCGCACACACAGAGCCTCGCACACACAGAGCCTCGCACACACAGAGCCTCGCACACAGAGCCTCGCACACACAGAGCCTCGCACACACAGAGCCTCGCACACACAGAGCCTCGCACACACAGAGCCTCGCACACACAGAGCCTCGCACACACAGAGCCTCGCACACACAGAGCCTCGCACACACAGAGCCTCGCACACACAGAGCCTCGCACACACAGAGCCTCGCACACACAGAGCCTCGCACACACAGAGCCTCGCACACACAGAGCCTCGCACACACAGAGCCTCGCACACACAGAGCCTCGCACACACAGAGCCTCGCACACACAGAGCCTCGCACACACAGAGCCTCGCACACACAGAGCCTCGCACACACAGAGCCTCGCACACACAGAGCCTCGCACACACAGAGCCTCGCACACACAGAGCCTCGCACACACAGAGCCTCGCACACACAGAGCCTCGCACACACAGAGCCTCGCACACACACACAGAGCCTCGCACACACAGAGCCTCGCACACACAGAGCCTCGCACACACAGAGCCTCGCACACACAGAGCCTCGCACACACAGAGCCTCGCACACACAGAGCCTCGCACACACAGAGCCTCGCACACACAGAGCCTCGCACACACAGAGCCTCGCACACACAGAGCCTCGCACACACAGAGCCTCGCACACACACACACACAGAGCCTCGCACACACACAGAGCCTCGCACACACAGAGCCTCGCACACACAGAGCCTCGCACACACAGAGCACACACAGAGCCTCGCACACACACACACAGAGCCTCGCACACACACACACAGAGCCTCGCACACACACACACAGAGCCTCGCACACACACACACAGAGCCTCGCACAGAGCCTCGCACACAGAGCCTCGCACACACACACACACAGAGCCTCGCACACACAGAGCCTCGCACACACAGAGCCTCGCACACACACACACACAGAGCCTCGCACACAGACACAGAGCCTCGCACACACACACACACAGAGCCTCGCACACACACACAGAGCCTCGCACACACACACACACAGAGCCTCGCACACACACACACACACAGAGCCTCGCACACACAGCTCGCACACACAGAGCCTCGCACACACAGCCTCGCACACACAGAGCCTCGCACACACAGCACACACAGAGCCTCACACACAGACACACACACACAGAGCCTCGCACACAGCACACACAGAGCCTCGCACACACACACAGAGCCTCGCACACACACACACAGAGCCTCGACACAGAGCCTCGCACACACAGACACACAGAGCCTCGCACAGACAGACACAGAGCCTCGCACAGACAGACACAGAGCCTCGCACAGACAGACACAGAGCCTCGCACAGACAGACACAGAGCCTCGCACAGACAGACACAGAGCCTCACACAGACAGACACAGAGTCTCACACACACACAAAGGGTACCCTTTTATTAGTTTTTTTTGTCCAAAATTTGGTTTGGGTTCCTGAAAATATGCCAGTGAGGATCTTTTTTTTATTAAGTGGGCTTAAGTCGCCCTCTCCTGGATGAAACTGTGCATAGCACGTGTTAAAAACTGCTACGGATTGAGAAACCTTAGCAAAAAATCACAATATGGAACATGCTTTCAGACGGATGTCTTCAATCCCAGACAGTCCATCCTTCAGGTGTGTCCAGCTGTTTATTAAATTCTATTTTACCTTTATTTTTATCCTGTTATTAGATTGAAATCTACCTATCATCTATCTCCTTAAATTGAATTTGTATTTTTTTATTTGTTTTTTCCCTCATTTGTTCCTCAAATTTTATTTACTTGGTCTTAAAAAGCTATTTTCTTAAACATTCAACTAGTTGCAGACACCACTGCTACACTGCCTGTGCCCTCACTGTTTTCGTATCATGGTTCCCACGTTGAGCCTCGATCAGGATTTTCGAGCAATTTGTTGTTTCAATGCGCATGCTCATAATCCATTATACAACAAGATATGTGATAAGAGGTTAATGATTTAAACATTCTATTTGCCTTGCCTTTTTTATTTCAATTATGCCATGATCCACGTGTGTGCATCTTGTCCCTGATGATCACAAGGTGACCTGTCTTGTTTAATAGGTTTAATCCAAACACAGCCCGTCCGTCGACGACCCTCCCGGCATTGAGGATTGACAGCTGGTGCTGAGAATGGCTGGGCCAGACTGTGTCAGGATGCAAAGGTACCTGCAGATGGGCACCGAGCTCTCAGAGTGTTAAAATGTCTTGTAAACATTTTAGCAGCCATTAACCCCCCACAGACTAAAATTGATTGTCTTTTGACACACACACACACACACACACAGACACACACACACAGAGTCTCGCACACAGAGTCTCGCACACAGAGTCTCGCACACAGAGTCTCGCACACAGAGACACACAGAGCCTCGCACACACAGAGCCTCGCACACACAGAGCCTCGCACACACAGAGCCTCGCACACACAGAGCCTCGCACACACAGAGCCTCGCACACACAGAGCCTCGCACACACAGAGCCTCGCACACACAGAGCCTCGCACACACAGAGCCTCGCACACACAGAGCCTCGCACGCACACACAGAGCCTCGCACGCACACACAGAGCCTCGCACACACAGAGCCTCGCACACACAGAGCCTCGCACGCACACACAGAGCCTCGCACGCACACACAGAGCCTCGCACGCACACACAGAGCCTCGCACGCACACACAGAGCCTCGCACGCACACACAGAGCCTCGCACGCACACACAGAGCCTCACACAGAGCCTCGCACACACAGAGCCTCAGAGCCTCGCACACACAGAGCCTCGCACACACACACAGAGCCTCGCACACACACAGAGCCTCGCACACACAGACACAGAGCCTCGCACACACAGACACAGAGCCTCGCACACAGACAGACACAGAGCCTCGCACACAGACAGACACAGAGCCTCGACACAGAGCCTCGCACACAGACAGACACAGAGCCTCGCACACAGACAGACACAGAGCCTCGCACACAGACAGACACAGAGCCTCGCACACAGACAGACACAGAGCCTCGCACACAGACAGACACAGAGCCTCGCACACAGACAGACACAGAGCCTCGCACACAGACAGACACAGAGCCTCGCACACAGACAGACACAGAGCCTCGCACACAGACAGACACAGAGCCTCGCACACAGACAGACACAGAGCCTCGCACACAGACAGACACAGAGCCTCGCACACAGACAGACACAGAGCCTCGCACACAGACAGACACAGAGCCTCGCACACAGACAGACACAGAGCCTCGCACACAGACAGACACAGAGCCTCGCACACAGACAGACACAGAGCCTCGCACACAGACAGACACAGAGCCTCACACAGACAGACACAGTCTCACACACACACAGAGTCTCACACACACACAAAGGGTACCCTTTTATTCGTTTTTTTTTGTCCAAAATTTGGTTTGGGTTCCTGAAAATATGCCAGTGAGGATCTTTTTTTTATTAAGTGGGCTTAAGTCGCCCTCTCCTGGATGAAACTGTGCATAGCACGTGTTAAAAACTGCTACGGATTGAGAAACTTTAGCAAAAAAACACAGTATGGAACATGCTTTCAGACGGATGTCTTCAATCCCAGACAGTCCATCCTTCAGGTGTGTCCAGCTGTTTATTAAATTCTCTTTTACGTTTATTTTTATCCGGTTATTAGATTGAAATCTACCTATCATCTATCTCCTTAAATTGAATTTGTATTTTTTAATATCCACTGGATCAATCGAATCAATCTAAAATTGTGACTCTGTATTTTTCGGCAATAACACCTGACTGACACCTAAACTTACCCGTGAGTGGCCATGTGGATTGTAGACACCTGACGGTTTTACCCTTAATGGGTACGGTTATCTAACCTTGACCTACACAGGACCCTAAACCTAAGGTCACTATCCCTAAGGAAAATTCCCCTCTTATACACCTCTTATTCAATATTCTAAAATATATATACATGCAAAACAACAAGTCAACAGACTACAGTTGAATGCTTTTTAAAGAACTAAATATTCGTACAGACAAATGGCCAGCATAGGACAGTGGCACATTTAAACAATGTAACATTTAACGTAAAAAAAAAATGGATTGCTCTTTTAGTATGTTAAATTATAGACCGTCCATCCTTCAGGTGTGTCCTGCTGTTTATGGATCTTTGTCCATTTATATTTTTTTATCAATCCATTCATCTGAACCTACCAACACCTGAAAGGGGGCAGCTTCCCGGATCTAACGATACCACACACGTGTAATTCGGGACTACGAGTCAACAGATACGCCCAGTTAAGCTTTGGCCAATCGGATGCAATATTCTAATGAGGGTGGTTACTAATGAGGATGAAAGTCGTTTTTACCTCTATACCTAGCCTGAAAGAGGGTAGCTTCCCGGTTCTAACGATACCACACACGTGTAATTCGGGCCTACGAGTCAGCAGATACGCCCAGTTAAGCTTTGGCCAATCGGATGCAATATTCTAATGAGGGTGGTTACTAATGAGGGTGAAAGTCGTTTTTACCCCTAACCCTAACCTAACCCTAACCCTAACCCTAACCCTAACCCTAACCCTAACCCTAACCCTAACCCTAACCCTAACCCTAACCCTAACCCTAACCCCCTAACCCTAACCCTAACCCTGGCCCCAACTAACCCCAGACAACCACGCCACTGCTAATCACAGAAGATAACCCTTGACTAACCCAAAAGTTAACCTTCTAAACCTGGACAGTTATAAGATTGATAACTCTATATCTATCTTCCATCTCTCTATCTACTCGAGGAAATAAACAGGGGCTAATAACTCGCCCTCTCCTGGATGACAATGGGAATAGCATGTGTTAAAACTGGCAAGTGTTAAGCATGTGTAAAGGATTCAAACAATTTAGCAGAAACTCACACTATGCTGGAAGCTGCAAGTGAACTGTTCTGTGACCTTTGACCTGGAGGTCTAAAACCACACTCCATCTATGAAAAATAAGTACGTAGAATGAGTTATCAAATCATTTCGTATAATTATCTCACAAATGCTTATAGATCATTGAAATCATTCTAAAGATTAGACTGAACTGCACTGTGACCTTTGACCTGGATATCTAACGACACACTCCATCTATGAAAACTAAGCAAGGCACAAGGCAAGTTTATTTATGTAGCACATTTCATACACAGTGGTAATTCAAAGTGCTTTACATGAAAGGAAGTGGAATAGTGATTAAAAATAATAATCACAGCAATTAAAAAAGGAGCTAAAAATAATAATATCAAATAATTATACAAAAAATACAATGCAATCATTTCGGACATTCAACAAATGAAAATAATTCGTTTATGCTCTGAGAAATGCACCAAAGCGACAGATAAAACCTGTAACACCTAAAAGGAGAAACTAATAAAATTGTTGGAAGGTTTTAGAAACAATTAAACAAAAAATAGAAATAAGATATCACAGAAACACGTCATAAGGTGAAAAACAAAAGTTTAAAGACGTAAAAAACAAAGCAGAAAGAGGGTTAGTCGCCCTCTCAGATCGCACAGTTTTCTACTTATTGCACACATGTTTCATATTTTTTTTATCACTGACCGTATACTATATTGAATGCACAGTTTTCAACTTGTTGCATATATGTTCTAATTTTTTTCATACCTGATCATTTACCAACTTGCTTGTACAGATTATACATACATATACATTTAATTAAATAGGTCGAAACTTAACTGACGTTGTCTCTCCAATTAATTCCACTGCCAAGTTCCTCCATCACTGTAGAACCTAGGGTAAATAACAAAAACATTCACTTAGTTATGAAAAGAAGTGGCCTGTATCTCAGTCTAAGCATGTTATCTCAGTCTTTAGATTCTACAAAAATGCTAAATATAAAAAAGCCTTTTTGAAAGTGCAGTACCTTTGTCTGCCCACAAGATGTAGCCATCACGCCACCTATGAACCTAACCTATCTTAAAATCCTATACACATGGTAAGGACATCTCAGCACCTTGGGAAATACAGAACTGGTGTTATAGGATGATCTAGGAGGATTATGCTCAACCAGAGGATTCAAATTCGTATTGTACCTCTATAACTAACACTAATCCTAATTTAATATTTTTTTGAGATAAAAAAGTTCCAAAAAACAACTCACTCGAACCTAGGCAAGCAACAACAATTTCTCACACTCACACTCACACTCTCAACTCATACAAATGCTAATGAAATGAAAAGACTGTGGCCTTTAGATCTAACCTGACACACACACACACACACACACACACACACACACTCTCTCTGTCTCTCTCGATCTACCAGGCTGTGATCCAGGCCCTCCACTAAAACCACACTCCATCTATGAAGAATAAGTTATTAAATAATTTAATATAATTATCTCACAAATGCTTATAGATCATTGAAATCATTCTAAACATTAGACTGAACTGCACTGTGACCTTTGACCTGGATATCTAACGACACACTCAATCTATGAAAACTAAGCAGGGCACAAGGCAAGTTTATTTATGTAGCACATTTCATACACAGTGCTAATTCAAGGTGCTTTACATGAAAGGAAGTGGAATAGTGATTACAAATAATAATCACAGCAATAAAAACAAGGAGTTAAAAATAATAATATCAAATAATTATACACAAAAACAGCGCGTCGATTCAGGATTCCCCCCAGACCGCATGTTTTATGACAAGTGGCGGGCCTTCCAGTATGCCCAGAGAGTGAAACATCTGCTGTGTAAGTCTCCAAATCACTCAATACGGCATCGACTAAAGTGAATGTAATTACTAAAGGATTAATGTTATTTGATTCTGTCTTTTAGCGTGCTTCACGTGGAGAAAACCTTCGGCGACAAAGGTGGCAAGGCTGATCGAGCTGGAGGACCGGAAGGTCAACTTCCCCAAGCCTGAAAAGGTCATAGAACTGGGGAAACCATCTCCCAAGCCCACCATCGAAACAGACCCACATTTAATGATGTGTGTGTGTGTGTGTGTGTGTGTGTGTGTGTGTTTCTGAGAAGACCTGGACGGGCCTGGCTGTCAAAGACTTCGGTCCAGAGGGAGGTCTAGGTGAGAGAACCTTTCATTTGTCTTGTAAACAGTTTAGCAGCCATTAAAACCACGCAATCAAACATGGATTCCTAAAATATATCCATCTATCTGAAACTAAGAAAATTGTTGGAAGGTTTTAGAAACAATTAAATAAAAAATAGAAATGAGACATAAAAGAATCACATTATAAGGTTAAAGAAAAGAGCAAATGTATACAACAACAACAGCAGCACCATTTTTATTTATTTTTATTTATATTGCTCCGTCTGTTTATTAAGCTTTTGTAATAATAAAATAATGAAGATACAGGAGAATAGAAACAAATATTTTCCCAACTCTACCCAACACCAAATTTACTGCTTACCACAGAAGATAACCCTCGACTAACCCAAAAGTTAACCGCCTTACCCTGGACAGTAAAACGGTTTATAATATTCAGTTATCGACAAAGTAATCATGGGAAACGAATGATTGTTTGTATTACAAAGAACAAAGATTGCTGCACAAAGTTAATCTTTAGTGTTCAAAAGAAATAACAACCGAGACAAAGTGGAAGAAGCATGAAAAATGTCACGGGTATTAAAATATTTACATTTAAATGTGTAGAGTGTGTCAATATAATTGGGTATCTTTGTGTTGTGCAATACCACTACACAATGGCAAGTTACAGTGTGTATACGACATGCTATATTATGTATTAAAACATTACAATACAAAAATGTAAACGCCATTAACAAAAAAAATGTATCCTTAAATGTTTTTATGAAATGCAAAAATACAAATGAAGGGCAACTGAATTATGTCAATTATTCTATTTTTTCTTGTACAAAGTCTTGGACAAAAACAATATACATTTAATTTCCTTTTTATTTCCAATTGCAGTTTTTTCCCCTATTGGTCAAAAAATGATGAGAGAAAAGCCTGTAATATAAGTATATTTTTAAATTATAAATTAGATCAATATAATTGTACTTGTACTTCGCTATAATTCCAAACTACTTTATGTGCATTACACTGCAACTGCTAGAAAAGTATTTACATTGTTTACTTCAATTACAGTTGTGGAGTAGGAAAATAATGCCAAACTAGGTACAAAAAATAATAATAATGACATATATATATATATATATATATATATATATATATATAGCTGACACAGTAACCTGTGTATCTATACTCAATTCATCAGTCAGTCGTTCAGGTGGGTCCAGCTAAATGGCTTTTGACAAATGCAGCAGTATGAGATGCGTAATATTCACACATTACATTTCATGTTTGGCTCCTAGAAATGTCCTTCATGGGAAATTAAATATGTTGATCTGTGTGCTCTCCAACAAAAGTGCTTGAACATTGTTTGCAATTCATTGCTTTTTCTTTAACTTTTCTTTGATTAAAAACGCAAGTATAAATAAAAACAAATAATAAAGCTAATAATAATAAAAGACTCTTCCGAAAAATTGTGAGTAGAAACTACACAGAGTTACTGATATTTATTAATTATTAAATTAAATAAAAACAAGAAAACAACAACTGGGGATAGAGGCATAATTACCACGTTAGTCTCTAGAATAATAAAAACAATAATATTTGAAATATTTGAATTGATCGTCAATCCTTGCAAGCCGCACAAGCAAACTTCTCCAGGGTGGATGGCTGAACACATGATTTGTGATACCGGCGCAGGCAGAAAAGACAGCTAATCTGAAAATGTGAATCAATAAAGACAATTCAATGATTAGGGCCCGGTTTCACAGACAGGGCTTAGCTTAAGCCAGGACTAGGTCATAGTTCAATTAGGATTTCATTTCAGGAAGTAATTTTTGTATTAATTTATATGAATTAATTTTTACCGGTGTGCCTCTTGAGACAAAACAAGGGCACGGACATATTTCAAGATCAGTCAGTGCAGTTTCCTTTCAGTTGAAACAGCTCAGATTTACATTTTAGTCGGGGACTAGGCTTAAGTCTTGCCTGTGAAACACGGGGGAATGTTAAGGATGCGTGTAAATGTTTGCACATACACTCACCCAGTTAGTATCTCCACTTGCCTCTCCGCAACCAAAACACAACAGGGTTAAATCATCTAGAAAAACAATACAGAATACAAAATTAGGAGGCCAAGGACTATTCATACAGATGTACTGCTCTTCTTGTGTCATGGCTGGGAAGAACTGCGATAATCATAAATGAACATTTTACTCAGCTTCTTGAGACATTCACAGCTCAAGGATTTGTACTGCCATAAATTATACTGTATATACTAATATTGGTGTGTCTTAAATTGAAACATCCTTACTAGATGGAAAAATACTACAAAGAAAACCCCAAATCTCTATGCTACATTGAGCTTGGTTTCTTCAGTAGACACCAAAAAGCCTTCGTCGATTACTGTAAAGTGACTTGGCAATAAAACATTTAGAGGAGGTTGATGAGTCACTTCAGCTTTTGAGAACATATGTGTGTAATAGAGCAGTGGTTCTCAAGTCCAGTCCCGGGGGATCCCTGCTCTTTACATTTTGCATGTTTTCATTATTTAACACACCTGATTGAGATCCTCAGCTTATTAGGAGAGAGAGAGAGAGAGAGAGAGAGAGAGAGAGAGCCTTCCTCCCAATGTGCATACTATCCATCCTAGATTCTATGCGATATTAGTCATTTTCAATACGATTTAGGGCAAATAGGGTGGATAGTATGCACATTGGGACGCAGGGAGAGACATGAACTGAACTAACGAGCTGATGATCTCAGTCAGGTGTGTTAAATAGGGGAGACATGCAAAATGTGCTGTCCTGTTACATCCTAACAGTAACAGTGGTTTATCTGAACTTGAGAATGAACAACTTCCATGAAACTTACCACTGTTTTGTAGAAGAGCGACAGCGATGTCGTTCCTGAGCTTGTTCACTGATACTTCACTGTTTGAGAACTCTATTGGCTGCAGATGGAGAATGCATTCGGCAAACTACAAAAAAAGAACAAAATGATGCTATTTAATTATGCTATTGTGTGCTATTATTCATTACTCTGTTTATAATGACCGTGTCCACCATCCTTTCATCATACAACTTTGATACCTTCAGTGCAAAAACTCCACAGGATGAGGAATCACTCTGTTTGGGATGGGGAACTTTCTCGCACATCCAGGTTGAGGCGTCATATCCTCTCTGTTCCATAAATGCCCTTAAATCGAGAAAAAAAACAATGTAACAAATGACAGTGCTATGCATTGTAGTTTTACATGAATTACTGAAAAAAAGCCTTTGATTTGATTTTATAATACCTTGTCACCTCCTGGCATTTCCTTATATTGATATTGCTTTCTCCCAGAGGGTCTAAAAACAATGACTTCTTCTGTGAAGGCAGGATAACCTTTAGATAACACATGGTTTTAGTACATATAGAAACCTAGTTATGCAACTAATGTACCATTTTGGTTTAGTTTATTAAAAAAAAAAAGCCAGTTGCATCTTATACCATAACTGTCCAGTGGTTGTGCTCGTTTATGATGCCGACGATTAAGCGGTACACTGAGGGGTCAATCTGAAAAAAAATAAAAAAAAAAAAAAATATATATATATATATATATATATATATACATATATCAATTGTTTTTTCAAGTTTTTTTTTTTTCAAAGCCGTTGTGACCCTATCGGATTTACACCGAATAAAACCAACCTTCAGCTTTGTTAAATGACCTTTCCAAATGTTGGCCATTTCATAGCTGTCTATATAAAATGCCTGCTCTGACGACTGAACATTAAACTTCTGTATTTGCAAATACATGAAGGCGTTGATGACCTGTTGACAATAAGGGTTACATGTAGGTTGTATTTGTGATACATACTAATAAAATCAAACAACTGTTTGTTTGGTTACCTCACTCTCAAGCTCCAAACCTGGAGTAGTCCTGTATAAGTCGGAAAAGAAGATTTTGTACGGCCCAATTTTAGAGACCAATACATATACATTCTTTCTTCTCCATGCACCTGTAATGCCTGTATTTAAAAACACACTGAGAGTATAATGTCACTTTTCAAATAACTTTCACACAGTTTATCACACACGCAATATTTCTAACTTACAGTGGTCTAAGCGTGGGCAGATTTCTTTCGGGGTGATGTTAATTGGCTCAAAAGGTTCTGTTTTTGCTGTGGAAAGGCAGATGATAACAGTGATACGTTATTTATTTAATTCAAGGTGACAACGCAACCACAATTTTAAAAGTGTCTTACCTTCCATAGATACAATAAATAAATTAATAAATAAACAAACTAATTCAAAAGCAAATTAAAACCTTAATGCATAAAAAATAACACTTTGGGGTAAAAAAAAGTGTATGTGAATCTATATCTTACTGTTTGTACATGAAGGTGTGACCAGATCAAGCAGACGATGCTCAAGCCTCTTCATTTCATCATTACTCTCATTAATAAGTTCCACAACATGTCGTCTTACTTTCTTGTAATGCCTTCTCAGGTGTCTTATGGACTCTAAAAAGTTATAAAGAATGTTAATTAGGAGAGGGGTTTTTGTACTGCAAATGTACCAGGAACATACTAATAAAATAATAAATTATACCTATATATATATATATATATATATATATATATATCACACAGGCTAATTAAACAACACTTGAGGATCTACTTTATATAAGTGCCCGTTTCTACTTTGTACTAACATTTCAAGTCTCACTCTCTCTCTCTCGCAATATTTATCTGTCCATCTCATAATCTGACTTTTTTTTTTACTTTTACAACTCCACTTGATTGATGCGATTACCTCTGTAACTCATCTTCATCACATGAAAGCAATGAGTACAACTTACCTAACCTATTGTTTATTCATTCATTCATTCATTCATTCATTGACATCCTTATAGACACCTGAGAAGGTGGGACCACACTTTGCACGGCAGTATTCTACAAGAACAGGTCTTACCTTCTTCCATTGTCACAATTCGAAAATCAGTCTGTTGCAATACTCGAAGCATCATCCAAAAAGTAAAAAAAACAAAAAAGAGACAGATATATTGATAAATATACAATCAAAAATAACATTTAAGTCAGAGAGTAAAAAGGTTATTGTACAAATTGTATTATATATGCCAGCAAAGTAAAAAAAAACAAAAAAAACTTTAGCTTGAGTAAACGTTTTACAAGGTAACAACACAGTGTTTAAATGCTGGATCAATTCGAAGCAAATTTGTAAACTGCTACAAATGTAACTTATTTCTCTGTAATAGTAGTGAGTTTCGAAACCGCACACATGTAATTGCATTTGTTAATTGCATTTGGCATAACTTGAAAAATCGAAAATGAACAATTAATCTGTTACCTTAAGCAGACGACTGACTGAATCCTCTAAAGTTTGAACACTACTGGTTTGAACATCGGCAGCACGACGTCACAGGACACAGTGGGGGGGATGTGTCCGAGTACCCTGCGCTAATGGCTTTGTAACGTCTTCATCTTAAAGTGTTGAGTTCATCCGAGACACTATAATGTTCTCCCCTCACAGCAAAACACTAGTGCATGTCATGTTAGACTGAAGGACAGTGGTGTTGTTTGGCACCCTGTCTTTCTATAAAGATGGTCGGACAGACACGGTGCCCCTCATTTAATCATCTGCAACTATAATAAACTTTGGAAGAGAACAGAGAACGGAGCCGGGAGGGGGGCTTCACGTTTTAAAAAAAGGACATGCTGCCCTCTGCTGGACAGACAGACACACACACACACACACACACACACAAAGATTGTTACACAAACTGTTTAATGTTTAAAAGAAAAAACAACCAAAACAAAGTGGAAGAAACAAGAAAAATGTCAAAGGTATAGAAATATTTACATTGAAGTGTGTTGTGCAATGCAAATACAAAATGGCAAGATACAGTGTGCATCAAAAGCATGCTATAGTATGTATTAAAACATTACAAAAATTAAAACACCATTAACAAAAACAAAACAAAAAAATTCTTAAATGTTTTTATGAAATAAAAAATACACAATTAAGGCAACTGAACAGGCCCAATTATCAATCAACCATTTTTCTGAGCCTGTCAAGTTCTTTCTTCTGGAAATGTTGCCTCTGCATTTCTGTAACATGACGGAGGATTTTTTTTTCCAGGTACTTTGTGAAACTAGTTTGTATTCTTTCAGGAGACCAGTCCTCGTCCCAGACGCCCCTGGAAACGCCTTCACTCTGCACCGTCGCTGCATTCAGCTCCAGGTTTCTCCGATCTGACAGAAATATCAGAACATTGCTATTGTTAGTATCATGTGACTTCTGTTGAGAGAACGTTTTCGTGTCAAACAGTGAAGAGACTTAAAGCACTCACCTTTAACTTTCAGCTGGTCCATCATGTAAAGGAAGAAGGCCTGCTGCCTTTCAGACAGCCTCTCGCGGGCATCAGGTCTCTCTGGCCAAAAAGGCTCCAGGATCTTGTCAAGGCCTTCTTCAGAACGGCTCTTCTTCTGTTTTGGAGTCCAATCCGGTGAAGAAGCCGGTCTCTTCTCCTGGACTTCAGTGTTGGTAGGTGCGCCGCTTGTCTTGTCTTCCAGCTCCTTCTTTAGTTCCTGTAGCTGTCTATCTTGGTCAGCGACACGTGTTTTTAAGGCACTGAGCTCAGCCTTAACCGCAGCCATGTCACTGGTCATCCTTTCATTTAACGTATCTTGGAGGTTTTGGTTTCGTTTTTTCAACTTTGAAAATTCCTCGGTTGCAAATTTTTCCAAGGAATTTATTCGACCAACCATCGACTCTTCAAAAAGCGAGTCAACTTCATCTTCAGAGCTACTCATTGTTTTCTTGTCCTGATAGAAAAACACAGAATAGAACATTATAATTGTTTGTGTGTGTAGGTAATTGACCACATTTTGTGGTCAAACGTGCAACTTCAAAGTGAGCTTCACCTAAAATACATATGGGAAGAAATCATTAGATGCAAAAACATTATGCTGACAAAGTAACAAGACTAAAGAGAAAAATAAATAAATAATAATAAAGATCATCCATATAGGTCAATTTAAACAGCATATTACAAAACAAATGTTCATGTTATATGCTAGACTGCATTAAAGCAGCTGTACAGTGTTAAACAGTACGATTGGTAAATTGATAGATTTATTTACCCGAGCTAGATCAAAAACGATTTTCAAATGTTACAACCATATAATGATTGCATGAATAGTACTTTTAAAAAGTGCGTTTGATCTCTGGTGATGTGCAAAAGTCCGTCGTGAGTAACATGAATGAGCCATTTGCATTTAAATATAAAAGTTAATGTAATCAAAGACGTGAATATATATGTACAGGCACAACTTGTAACATCATGCAAACATGTAAAAAATAACATTTAATCTGTTACCTTGAGCAGACGATCGACTGAATCCTGTCACTAAAGTTTGAACACTACAGCTTTGAACATCGGCAGCACGACGTCACAGGACACAGAGGGGGGTGGTGTCGAGTTTCCTGCGCTAATGGCTTTGTAATGTCTTCATCGAGCAGTAGCGTAGACTTGATCCGAGCCACTCATAATGTCCCCCCCCCCCCCACAGCAAAACACTAGTGCATGCCATGTTAGACTGAAGGACAGTGGTGTTGTTTGGCACCCTGTCTTTCTATAAAGATGGTCGGACAGACACGGTGCCCCTCATTTAATAATCTGCAACTATAATAAACAGAGAACGGAGCCGGGAGGGGGGCTTCACGTTTAAAAAAAAAGGATATGCTGCCCTCTTCTGGACAACTTGAGACACCGACGTTCAGGCAAAGCCAGTGTTGTGTTCTGCGTTTCTAATTTTAATTCGTTTCAGTTAAATTGAACACAAATCACTTAACCTAACTCCCATAAAGTTTTAAAGTGGAGTTAATTCAGCATAAAAAATAATATATTATTAAATAAGTTTAACATATACATATCAAGTAACATATAAAGTATGTTCATATGTGGAAATCTTATATTATTTTAAATAATTTCTTTTAAAAATGTCAGATTTCTGGCAGCAATAATATTAATAACCATGTAATAAAGTCAGAATTTTAAAATTGAAATTAATAAAGATATAAAATAATTTAATATTATATATATATATATATATATATATATATATATATAGGTGACAAATTGGGAACATGGAATGCCTTTAAAACTGTTATTAAACTTCTAATATTAAACTTGTTTTCTCAAAAGCTTGTGTTAAGCAAATTAAAACACTTCATAACATAAATAAGCAGCTCTGGCCAGTTATAGACACGTCGTAGTCCAGTATCCCATTGTCCTCTAATCTATAAATGTTGAATCTGAGTCTTAAAACATATCATATTAAATATATAATATAATATATAAACAATCTTCACATCTGACCCCGGCGACTAACAGCATTTGAACCCTCTTGCAATGGCTGCACGAGCTGAGAAGAGGTAAGGCTTGTGTTTTTGTTTCACACCTTTATTTGCTTGTGTTTGTTGGTGTTTCCTTGTTTTATTTGGAATATTCATAACAGTTTAAACTGGACTGTAAATATAGTGCAAAACAAATGCTTTCCGTATGTAACACCCCCCGACACGGGTCCGCACCGCTCCATCTCGTATCTTGTGCCGAGCGGGTCTCGAACCCGGGCGGCGCGGCGCTAAACGGCCCTAAACCGTTTCCCATTCATTCTCAATGGTAGTGCTAAACCACTACGGATGTAATATTCTTTCGGCCGCTAGCGCTCCCGTGGCGCACTTCCGGGTTCCGGCGTCGCGGGAAGCTTGAATTCACAGAAGAAGAAAACACGGCAGCGATCGCTTCGGTTCTTTAATTCAACACATTCTCGTCTTATTTATCAAAGGTAAGATGCTTTATGCGACATCAGTTTATGTTTTGTTACCAAACTTTGCCCCGTTGTGCTTTGTTTACCGTTGATCATCGTGGGGTTGTTTGTTTGCATGCCAAATTATGAATGAACATAGCTGTAGTTAACCTTTCTGTGTATTGTTTTTCATCATTAACACTCATTTGTTGATTACAAGCTAAATTATGAATGAGCATAACCATTATTTTCATTGTTGTAATGAGATGACATGTATTCAGCTGTTTAAAAATGTTTTCTGACCATGGTTTTACTGTAGTAACCATAATCTAGCCATACACAACAATAAATGTACCATTTTCCTGACTGTATTGGGCTTTATATTTGCATGAAACTGTTAATGAATTTCAGTCTGCCAAGAACAGCAGGATTACTGCAGTATTGTAGTGTGTGTGTGTTTATTTGTGTCTGTAATATAATTATTAATTTATGTAATATTTCTATTGTGTTTTCTTGTAGAGACCACTACTCGTGCCCTTGCTGTCATCTTTTCCTGATACACGTCCAGATACTCAGTCAGATACAGGTAAATATTGGACACATTAACATCATACACAAAAGGGTTTTTAAGTCTTAAAATGTCTTTATTTACCGTTACACAAATCAATGCCTTAAGAACGTTTTAAATCAGAGCAGAAATTCAGAAAATGATGGATGCAAAGCAAAAAGTGAATGAATCTCTTCCTCTGTGTTTTGTCTTGTTTTCTAGTACAAATATCAAACATCTTTCAATCAAGATATGTTTAATTCAGATGCAAATATAAACAAAGTCTTGAAAAATGTAATAAATTAAATGAGTTTATTTCTTAAAACAATAACAACTATCTGTCAATGAGTAATCGAAACGTCCCTTTAAATTGAGGTTACTATTTTGCCAATTATGGCAGATATTAGTTCTTGTTTTAATCACTTCAAACAAGACTTTGTATTTGATGTCATTTTGTATCTCCAGTAAATGTATCTTTATTTAAGAATCTTTAGGCATTTGCACTGGAAAACAAGACAAAAATACTGAGGAAGAAGCATTTTTTTGCAGCATGATCTGAAGCTACAGTAAAATATATTCCCATAATATAGTGTCAGGAGTTTTTCAGGGAGCTTTTGTAAAAATGAATTAAAATTATGAATGCCTGTTGAAATTTGTATTTTCAAACTCGGAAGTTAAAACAACTCATCGTGTTTCTCTCCAGACATTTACATTATAAAGAACATATTTGTTTTTTCCCTCATTTGTTCCTCAAATTTTATTTAATTGGTCTTAAAAAGGTATTTTCTTAAACATGCAACTAGTTGCAGACACCACTGCTACACTGCCTGTGCCCTCACTGTTTTCGTATCATGGTTCCCACGTTGAGCCTCAATCAGGATTTTCGTGCAATTTGTTGTTTCAATGCGCATGCTCATAATCCATTATACAACAAGATATGTGATAAGAGGTTAATGATTTAAACATTCTATTTGCCTTGCCTTTTTTATTTCAATTATGCCATGATCCACGTGTGTGCATCTTGTCCCTGATGATCACAAGGTGACCTGTCTTGTTTAATAGGTTTAATCCAAACACAGCCCGTCCGTCGACGACCCTCCCGGCATTGAGGATTGACAGCTGGTGCTGAGAATGGCTGGGCCAGACTGTGTCAGGATGCAAAGGTACCTGCAGATGGGCACGAGCTCTCAGAGTGTTAAAATGTCTTGTAAACATTTTAGCAGCCATTAACCCCCCACAGACTAAAATTCGCACACAGATTCGCACACAGAGTCGCACACAGAGTTCGCACACAGAGTTCGCACACAGACACACACACACAGAGTCTCGCACACAGAGTCTCGCACACAGAGTCTCGCACACAGAGTCTCGCACACAGAGTCTCGCACACAGAGTCTCGCACACAGAGTCTCGCACACAGAGTCTCGCACACAGAGTCTCGCACACAGAGTCTCGCACACAGAGTCTCGCACACAGAGTCTCGCACACAGAGTCTCGCACACAGAGTCTCGCACACAGAGTCTCGCACACAGAGTCTCGCACACAGAGTCTCGCACACAGAGTCTCGCACACAGAGTCTCGCACACAGAGTCTCGCACACAGAGTCTCGCACACAGAGTCTCGCACACAGAGTCTCGCACACAGAGTCTCGCACACAGAGTCTCGCACACAGAGTCTCGCACACAGAGTCTCGCACACAGAGTCTCGCACACAGAGTCTCGCACACAGAGTCTCGCACACAGAGCACACAGAGTCTCGCACACAGAGTCTCGCACACAGAGTCTCGCACACAGAGTCTCGCACACAGAGTCTCGCACACAGAGTCGCACACACAGAGCCTCGCACACAGAGCCTCGCACACACAGAGCCTCGCACACACAGAGAGAGCCTCGCACACACAGAGCCTCGCACACACAGAGCCTCGCACACACAGAGCCTCGCACACACAGAGCCTCGCACACACAGAGCCTCGCACACACAGAGTCGCACACAGAGCCTCGCACACACAGAGCCTCGCACACACAGAGCCTCGCACACACAGAGCCTCGCACACACAGAGCCTCGCACACACAGAGCCTCGCACACACAGCCTCGAGCCTCGCACACACAGAGCCTCGCACACACAGAGCCTCGCACACACAGAGCCTCGCACACACAGAGCCTCGCACACACAGAGCCTCGCACACACAGAGCCTCGCACACACAGAGCCTCGCACACACAGAGCCTCGCACACACAGAGCCTCGCACACACAGAGCCTCGCACACACAGAGCCTCGCACACACAGAGCCTCGCACACACAGAGCCTCGCACACACAGAGCCTCGCACACACAGAGCCTCGCACACACAGAGCCTCGCACACACAGAGCCTCGCACACACAGAGCCTCGCACACACAGAGCCTCGCACACACAGAGCCTCGCACACACAGAGCCTCGCACACACAGAGCCTCGCACACACAGAGCCTCGCACACACAGAGCCTCGCACACACAGAGCCTCGCACACACAGAGCCTCGCACACACAGAGCCTCGCACACACAGAGCCTCGCACACACAGAGCCTCGCACACACACACACAGAGCCTCGCACACACACACACAGAGCCTCGCACACACAGAGCCTCGCACACACACACACAGAGCCTCGCACACACACACACAGAGCCTCGCACACACACACACAGAGCCTCGCACACACACACACAGAGCCTCGCACACACACACACAGAGCCTCGCACACACACACACAGAGCCTCGCACACACACACACACAGAGCCTCGCACACACAGAGCCTCGCACACACACACACAGAGCCTCGACACAGAGCCTCGCACAGACACACAGAGCCTCGCACAGACAGACACAGAGCCTCGCACAGACAGACACAGAGCCTCGCACAGACAGACACAGAGCCTCGCACAGACAGACACAGAGCCTCGCACAGACAGACACAGAGCCTCGCACAGACAGACACAGAGCCTCACACAGACAGACACAGAGTCTCACACACACACAAAGGGTACCCTTTTATTAGTTTTTTTTGTCCAAAATTTGGTTTGGGTTCCTGAAAATATGCCAGTGAGGATCTTTTTTTTATTAAGTGGGCTTAAGTCGCCCTCTCCTGGATGAAACTGTGCATAGCACGTGTTAAAAACTGCTACGGATTGAGAAACCTTAGCAAAAAATCACAATATGGAACATGCTTTCAGACGGATGTCTTCAATCCCAGACAGTCCATCCTTCAGGTGTGTCCAGCTGTTTATTAAATTCTATTTTACCTTTATTTTTATCCTGTTATTAGATTGAAATCTACCTATCATCTATCTCCTTAAATTGAATTTGTATTTTTTTATTTGTTTTTTCCCTCATTTGTTCCTCAAATTTTATTTACTTGGTCTTAAAAAGCTATTTTCTTAAACATTCAACTAGTTGCAGACACCACTGCTACACTGCCTGTGCCCTCACTGTTTTCGTATCATGGTTCCCACGTTGAGCCTCGATCAGGATTTTCGAGCAATTTGTTGTTTCAATGCGCATGCTCATAATCCATTATACAACAAGATATGTGATAAGAGGTTAATGATTTAAACATTCTATTTGCCTTGCCTTTTTTATTTCAATTATGCCATGATCCACGTGTGTGCATCTTGTCCCTGATGATCACAAGGTGACCTGTCTTGTTTAATAGGTTTAATCCAAACACAGCCCGTCCGTCGACGACCCTCCCGGCATTGAGGATTGACAGCTGGTGCTGAGAATGGCTGGGCCAGACTGTGTCAGGATGCAAAGGTACCTGCAGATGGGCACCGAGCTCTCAGAGTGTTAAAATGTCTTGTAAACATTTTAGCAGCCATTAACCCCCCACAGACTAAAATTGATTGTCTTTTGACACACACACACACACACACACACACACACACACAGAGTCTCGCACACAGAGTCTCGCACACAGAGTCTCGCACACAGAGTCTCGCACACAGAGCCTCGCACACACAGAGCCTCGCACACACAGAGCCTCGCACACACAGAGCCTCGCACACACAGAGCCTCGCACACACAGAGCCTCGCACACACAGAGCCTCGCACACACAGAGCCTCGCACACACAGAGCCTCGCACGCACACACAGAGCCTCGCACGCACACACAGAGCCTCGCACGCACACACAGAGCCTCGCACGCACACACAGAGCCTCGCACGCACACACAGAGCCTCGCACGCACACACAGAGCCTCGCACGCACACACAGAGCCTCGCACGCACACACAGAGCCTCGCACGCACACACAGAGCCTCGCACGCACACACAGAGCCTCGCACACACACACAGAGCCTCGCACACACACACAGAGCCTCGCACACAGACACAGAGCCTCGCACACAGACACAGAGCCTCGCACACAGACAGACACAGAGCCTCGCACACAGACAGACACAGAGCCTCGCACACAGACAGACACAGAGCCTCGCACACAGACAGACACAGAGCCTCGCACACAGACAGACACAGAGCCTCGCACACAGACAGACACAGAGCCTCGCACACAGACAGACACAGAGCCTCGCACACAGACAGACACAGAGCCTCGCACACAGACAGACACAGAGCCTCGCACACAGACAGACACAGAGCCTCGCACACAGACAGACACAGAGCCTCGCACACAGACAGACACAGAGCCTCGCACACAGACAGACACAGAGCCTCGCACACAGACAGACACAGAGCCTCGCACACAGACAGACACAGAGCCTCGCACACAGACAGACACAGAGCCTCGCACACAGACAGACACAGAGCCTCGCACACAGACAGACACAGAGCCTCGCACACAGACAGACACAGAGCCTCACACAGACAGACACAGTCTCACACACACACAGAGTCTCACACACACACAAAGGGTACCCTTTTATTCGTTTTTTTTTGTCCAAAATTTGGTTTGGGTTCCTGAAAATATGCCAGTGAGGATCTTTTTTTTATTAAGTGGGCTTAAGTCGCCCTCTCCTGGATGAAACTGTGCATAGCACGTGTTAAAAACTGCTACGGATTGAGAAACTTTAGCAAAAAAACACAGTATGGAACATGCTTTCAGACGGATGTCTTCAATCCCAGACAGTCCATCCTTCAGGTGTGTCCAGCTGTTTATTAAATTCTCTTTTACGTTTATTTTTATCCGGTTATTAGATTGAAATCTACCTATCATCTATCTCCTTAAATTGAATTTGTATTTTTTAATATCCACTGGATCAATCGAATCAATCTAAAATTGTGACTCTGTATTTTTCGGCAATAACACCTGACTGACACCTAAACTTACCCGTGAGTGGCCATGTGGATTGTAGACACCTGACGGTTTTACCCTTAATGGGTACGGTTATCTAACCTTGACCTACACAGGACCCTAAACCTAAGGTCACTATCCCTAAGGAAAATTCCCCTCTTATACACCTCTTATTCAATATTCTAAAATATATATACATGCAAAACAACAAGTCAACAGACTACAGTTGAATGCTTTTTAAAGAACTAAATATTCGTACAGACAAATGGCCAGCATAGGACAGTGGCACATTTAAACAATGTAACATTTAACGTAAAAAAAAAATGGATTGCTCTTTTAGTATGTTAAATTATAGACCGTCCATCCTTCAGGTGTGTCCTGCTGTTTATGGATCTTTGTCCATTTATATTTTTTTATCAATCCATTCATCTGAACCTACCAACACCTGAAAGGGGGCAGCTTCCCGGATCTAACGATACCACACACGTGTAATTCGGGACTACGAGTCAACAGATACGCCCAGTTAAGCTTTGGCCAATCGGATGCAATATTCTAATGAGGGTGGTTACTAATGAGGATGAAAGTCGTTTTTACCTCTATACCTAGCCTGAAAGAGGGTAGCTTCCCGGTTCTAACGATACCACACACGTGTAATTCGGGCCTACGAGTCAGCAGATACGCCCAGTTAAGCTTTGGCCAATCGGATGCAATATTCTAATGAGGGTGGTTACTAATGAGGGTGAAACCCTAACCCTAACCCTAACCCTAACCTAACCCTAACCCTAACCCTAACCCTAACCCTAACCCTAACCCTAACCCTAACCCCTAACCCCTAACCCTAACCCTGGCCCCAACTAACCCCAGACAACCACGCCACTGCTAATCACAGAAGATAACCCTTGACTAACCCAAAAGTTAACCTTCTAAACCTGGACAGTTATAAGATTGATAACTCTATATCTATCTTCCATCTCTCTATCTACTCGAGGAAATAAACAGGGGCTAATAACTCGCCCTCTCCTGGATGACAATGGGAATAGCATGTGTTAAAACTGGCAAGTGTTAAGCATGTGTAAAGGATTCAAACAATTTAGCAGAAACTCACACTATGCTGGAAGCTGCAAGTGAACTGTTCTGTGACCTTTGACCTGGAGGTCTAAAACCACACTCCATCTATGAAAAATAAGTACGTAGAATGAGTTATCAAATCATTTCGTATAATTATCTCACAAATGCTTATAGATCATTGAAATCATTCTAAAGATTAGACTGAACTGCACTGTGACCTTTGACCTGGATATCTAACGACACACTCCATCTATGAAAACTAAGCAAGGCACAAGGCAAGTTTATTTATGTAGCACATTTCATACACAGTGGTAATTCAAAGTGCTTTACATGAAAGGAAGTGGAATAGTGATTAAAAATAATAATCACAGCAATTAAAAAAGGAGCTAAAAATAATAATATCAAATAATTATACAAAAAATACAATGCAATCATTTCGGACATTCAACAAATGAAAATAATTCGTTTATGCTCTGAGAAATGCACCAAAGCGACAGATAAAACCTGTAACACCTAAAAGGAGAAACTAATAAAATTGTTGGAAGGTTTTAGAAACAATTAAACAAAAAATAGAAATAAGATATCACAGAAACACGTCATAAGGTGAAAAACAAAAGTTTAAAGACGTAAAAAACAAAGCAGAAAGAGGGTTAGTCGCCCTCTCAGATCGCACAGTTTTCTACTTATTGCACACATGTTTCATATTTTTTTTATCACTGACCGTATACTATATTGAATGCACAGTTTTCAACTTGTTGCATATATGTTCTAATTTTTTTCATACCTGATCATTTACCAACTTGCTTGTACAGATTATACATACATATACATTTAATTAAATAGGTCGAAACTTAACTGACGTTGTCTCTCCAATTAATTCCACTGCCAAGTTCCTCCATCACTGTAGAACCTAGGGTAAATAACAAAAACATTCACTTAGTTATGAAAAGAAGTGGCCTGTATCTCAGTCTAAGCATGTTATCTCAGTCTTTAGATTCTACAAAAATGCTAAATATAAAAAAGCCTTTTTGAAAGTGCAGTACCTTTGTCTGCCCACAAGATGTAGCCATCACGCCACCTATGAACCTAACCTATCTTAAAATCCTATACACATGGTAAGGACATCTCAGCACCTTGGGAAATACAGAACTGGTGTTATAGGATGATCTAGGAGGATTATGCTCAACCAGAGGATTCAAATTCGTATTGTACCTCTATAACTAACACTAATCCTAATTTAATATTTTTTTGAGATAAAAAAGTTCCAAAAAACAACTCACTCGAACCTAGGCAAGCAACAACAATTTCTCACACTCACACTCACACTCTCAACTCATACAAATGCTAATGAAATGAAAAGACTGTGGCCTTTAGATCTAACCTGAACACACACACACACACACACACACACACACACACACTCTCTCTGTCTCTCTCGATCTACCAGGCTGTGATCCAGGCCCTCCACTAAAACCACACTCCATCTATGAAGAATAAGTTATTAAATAATTTAATATAATTATCTCACAAATGCTTATAGATCATTGAAATCATTCTAAACATTAGACTGAACTGCACTGTGACCTTTGACCTGGATATCTAACGACACACTCAATCTATGAAAACTAAGCAGGGCACAAGGCAAGTTTATTTATGTAGCACATTTCATACACAGTGCTAATTCAAGGTGCTTTACATGAAAGGAAGTGGAATAGTGATTACAAATAATAATCACAGCAATAAAAACAAGGAGTTAAAAATAATAATATCAAATAATTATACACAAAAACAGCGCGTCGATTCAGGATTCCCCCCAGACCGCATGTTTTATGACAAGTGGCGGGCCTTCCAGTATGCCCAGAGAGTGAAACATCTGCTGTGTAAGTCTCCAAATCACTCAATACGGCATCGACTAAAGTGAATGTAATTACTAAAGGATTAATGTTATTTGATTCTGTCTTTTAGCGTGCTTCACGTGGAGAAAACCTTCGGCGACAAAGGTGGCAAGGCTGATCGAGCTGGAGGACCGGAAGGTCAACTTCCCCAAGCCTGAAAAGGTCATAGAACTGGGGAAACCATCTCCCAAGCCCACCATCGAAACAGACCCACATTTAATGAGTGTGTGTGTGTGTGTGTGTGTGTGTGTGTGTGTGTGTTTCTGAGAAGACCTGGACGGGCCTGGCTGTCAAAGACTTCGGTCCAGAGGGAGGTCTAGGTGAGAGAACCTTTCATTTGTCTTGTAAACAGTTTAGCAGCCATTAAAACCACGCAATCAAACATGGATTCCTAAAATATATCCATCTATCTGAAACTAAGAAAATTGTTGGAAGGTTTTAGAAACAATTAAATAAAAAATAGAAATGAGACATAAAAGAATCACATTATAAGGTTAAAGAAAAGAGCAAATGTATACAACAACAACAGCAGCACCATTTTTATTTATTTTTATTTATATTGCTCCGTCTGTTTATTAAGCTTTTGTAATAATAAAATAATGAAGATACAGGAGAATAGAAACAAATATTTTCCCAACTCTACCCAACACCAAATTTACTGCTTACCACAGAAGATAACCCTCGACTAACCCAAAAGTTAACCGCCTTACCCTGGACAGTAAAACGGTTTATAATATTCAGTTATCGACAAAGTAATCATGGGAAACGAATGATTGTTTGTATTACAAAGAACAAAGATTGCTGCACAAAGTTAATCTTTAGTGTTCAAAAGAAATAACAACCGAGACAAAGTGGAAGAAGCATGAAAAATGTCACGGGTATTAAAATATTTACATTTAAATGTGTAGAGTGTGTCAATATAATTGGGTATCTTTGTGTTGTGCAATACCACTACACAATGGCAAGTTACAGTGTGTATACGACATGCTATATTATGTATTAAAACATTACAATACAAAAATGTAAACGCCATTAACAAAAAAAATGTATCCTTAAATGTTTTTATGAAATGCAAAAATACAAATGAAGGGCAACTGAATTATGTCAATTATTCTATTTTTTCTTGTACAAAGTCTTGGACAAAAACAATATACATTTAATTTCCTTTTTATTTCCAATTGCAGTTTTTTCCCCTATTGGTCAAAAAATGATGAGAGAAAAGCCTGTAATATAAGTATATTTTTAAATTATAAATTAGATCAATATAATTGTACTTGTACTTCGCTATAATTCCAAACTACTTTATGTGCATTACACTGCAACTGCTAGAAAAGTATTTACATTGTTTACTTCAATTACAGTTGTGGAGTAGGAAAATAATGCCAAACTAGGTACAAAAAATAATAATAATGACATTATATATATATATATATATATATATATATATATATATATAGCTGACACAGTAACCTGTGTATCTATACTCAATTCATCAGTCAGTCGTTCAGGTGGGTCCAGCTAAATGGCTTTTGACAAATGCAGCAGTATGAGATGCGTAATATTCACACATTACATTTCATGTTTGGCTCCTAGAAATGTCCTTCATGGGAAATTAAATATGTTGATCTGTGTGCTCTCCAACAAAAGTGCTTGAACATTGTTTGCAATTCATTGCTTTTTCTTTAACTTTTCTTTGATTAAAAACGCAAGTATAAATAAAAACAAATAATAAAGCTAATAATAATAAAAGACTCTTCCGAAAAATTGTGAGTAGAAACTACACAGAGTTACTGATATTTATTAATTATTAAATTAAATAAAAACAAGAAAACAACAACTGGGGATAGAGGCATAATTACCACGTTAGTCTCTAGAATAATAAAAACAATAATATTTGAAATATTTGAATTGATCGTCAATCCTTGCAAGCCGCACAAGCAAACTTCTCCAGGGTGGATGGCTGAACACATGATTTGTGATACCGGCGCAGGCAGAAAAGACAGCTAATCTGAAAATGTGAATCAATAAAGACAATTCAATGATTAGGGCCCGGTTTCACAGACAGGGCTTAGCTTAAGCCAGGACTAGGTCATAGTTCAATTAGGATTTCATTTCAGGAAGTAATTTTTGTATTAATTTATATGAATTAATTTTTACCGGTGTGCCTCTTGAGACAAAACAAGGGCACGGACATATTTCAAGATCAGTCAGTGCAGTTTCCTTTCAGTTGAAACAGCTCAGATTTACATTTTAGTCGGGGACTAGGCTTAAGTCTTGCCTGTGAAACACGGGGGAATGTTAAGGATGCGTGTAAATGTTTGCACATACACTCACCCAGTTAGTATCTCCACTTGCCTCTCCGCAACCAAAACACAACAGGGTTAAATCATCTAGAAAAACAATACAGAATACAAAATTAGGAGGCCAAGGACTATTCATACAGATGTACTGCTCTTCTTGTGTCATGGCTGGGAAGAACTGCGATAATCATAAATGAACATTTTACTCAGCTTCTTGAGACATTCACAGCTCAAGGATTTGTACTGCCATAAATTATACTGTATATACTAATATTGGTGTGTCTTAAATTGAAACATCCTTACTAGATGGAAAAATACTACAAAGAAAACCCCAAATCTCTATGCTACATTGAGCTTGGTTTCTTCAGTAGACACCAAAAAGCCTTCGTCGATTACTGTAAAGTGACTTGGCAATAAAACATTTAGAGGAGGTTGATGAGTCACTTCAGCTTTTGAGAACATATGTGTGTAATAGAGCAGTGGTTCTCAAGTCCAGTCCCGGGGGATCCCTGCTCTTTACATTTTGCATGTTTTCATTATTTAACACACCTGATTGAGATCCTCAGCTTATTAGGAGAGAGAGAGAGAGAGAGAGAGAGAGAGAGAGAGCCTTCCTCCCAATGTGCATACTATCCATCCTAGATTCTATGCGATATTAGTCATTTTCAATACGATTTAGGGCAAATAGGGTGGATAGTATGCACATTGGGACGCAGGGAGAGACATGAACTGAACTAACGAGCTGATGATCTCAGTCAGGTGTGTTAAATAGGGGAGACATGCAAAATGTGCTGTCCTGTTACATCCTAACAGTAACAGTGGTTTATCTGAACTTGAGAATGAACAACTTCCATGAAACTTACCACTGTTTTGTAGAAGAGCGACAGCGATGTCGTTCCTGAGCTTGTTCACTGATACTTCACTGTTTGAGAACTCTATTGGCTGCAGATGGAGAATGCATTCGGCAAACTACAAAAAAAGAACAAAATGATGCTATTTAATTATGCTATTGTGTGCTAT
Source organism: Ptychobarbus kaznakovi (assembly GCA_027422405.1). Classification (NCBI taxonomy): domain Eukaryota; kingdom Metazoa; phylum Chordata; class Actinopteri; order Cypriniformes; family Cyprinidae; genus Ptychobarbus; species Ptychobarbus kaznakovi. The sequence goes on along the minus strand of JAPDDN010000638.1, from coordinate 76,475 downwards.
TATTCATTACTCTGTTTATAATGACCGTGTCCACCATCCTTTCATCATACAACTTTGATACCTTCAGTGCAAAAACTCCACAGGATGAGGAATCACTCTGTTTGGGATGGGGAACTTTCTCGCACATCCAGGTTGAGGCGTCATATCCTCTCTGTTCCATAAATGCCCTTAAATCGAGAAAAAAAACAATGTAACAAATGACAGTGCTATGCATTGTAGTTTTACATGAATTACTGAAAAAAAGCCTTTGATTTGATTTTATAATACCTTGTCACCTCCTGGCATTTCCTTATATTGATATTGCTTTCTCCCAGAGGGTCTAAAAACAATGACTTCTTCTGTGAAGGCAGGATAACCTTTAGATAACACATGGTTTTAGTACATATAGAAACCTAGTTATGCAACTAATGTACCATTTTGGTTTAGTTTATTAAAAAAAAAAAGCCAGTTGCATCTTATACCATAACTGTCCAGTGGTTGTGCTCGTTTATGATGCCGACGATTAAGCGGTACACTGAGGGGTCAATCTGAAAAAAAAAAAAAAATAAATATATATATATATATATATATATATATACATATATCAATTGTTTTTTCAAGTTTTTTTTTTTTCAAAGCCGTTGTGACCCTATCGGATTTACACCGAATAAAACCAACCTTCAGCTTTGTTAAATGACCTTTCCAAATGTTGGCCATTTCATAGCTGTCTATATAAAATGCCTGCTCTGACGACTGAACATTAAACTTCTGTATTTGCAAATACATGAAGGCGTTGATGACCTGTTGACAATAAGGGTTACATGTAGGTTGTATTTGTGATACATACTAATAAAATCAAACAACTGTTTGTTTGGTTACCTCACTCTCAAGCTCCAAACCTGGAGTAGTCCTGTATAAGTCGGAAAAGAAGATTTTGTACGGCCCAATTTTAGAGACCAATACATATACATTCTTTCTTCTCCATGCACCTGTAATGCCTGTATTTAAAAACACACTGAGAGTATAATGTCACTTTTCAAATAACTTTCACACAGTTTATCACACACGCAATATTTCTAACTTACAGTGGTCTAAGCGTGGGCAGATTTCTTTCGGGGTGATGTTAATTGGCTCAAAAGGTTCTGTTTTTGCTGTGGAAAGGCAGATGATAACAGTGATACGTTATTTATTTAATTCAAGGTGACAACGCAACCACAATTTTAAAAGTGTCTTACCTTCCATAGATACAATAAATAAATTAATAAATAAACAAACTAATTCAAAAGCAAATTAAAACCTTAATGCATAAAAAATAACACTTTGGGGTAAAAAAAAGTGTATGTGAATCTATATCTTACTGTTTGTACATGAAGGTGTGACCAGATCAAGCAGACGATGCTCAAGCCTCTTCATTTCATCATTACTCTCATTAATAAGTTCCACAACATGTCGTCTTACTTTCTTGTAATGCCTTCTCAGGTGTCTTATGGACTCTAAAAAGTTATAAAGAATGTTAATTAGGAGAGGGGTTTTTGTACTGCAAATGTACCAGGAACATACTAATAAAATAATAAATTATACCTATATATATATATATATATATATATATATATATCACACAGGCTAATTAAACAACACTTGAGGATCTACTTTATATAAGTGCCCGTTTCTACTTTGTACTAACATTTCAAGTCTCACTCTCTCTCTCTCGCAATATTTATCTGTCCATCTCATAATCTGACTTTTTTTTTTACTTTTACAACTCCACTTGATTGATGCGATTACCTCTGTAACTCATCTTCATCACATGAAAGCAATGAGTACAACTTACCTAACCTATTGTTTATTCATTCATTCATTCATTCATTCATTGACATCCTTATAGACACCTGAGAAGGTGGGACCACACTTTGCACGGCAGTATTCTACAAGAACAGGTCTTACCTTCTTCCATTGTCACAATTCGAAAATCAGTCTGTTGCAATACTCGAAGCATCATCCAAAAAGTAAAAAAAACAAAAAAGAGACAGATATATTGATAAATATACAATCAAAAATAACATTTAAGTCAGAGAGTAAAAAGGTTATTGTACAAATTGTATTATATATGCCAGCAAAGTAAAAAAAAACAAAAAAAACTTTAGCTTGAGTAAACGTTTTACAAGGTAACAACACAGTGTTTAAATGCTGGATCAATTCGAAGCAAATTTGTAAACTGCTACAAATGTAACTTATTTCTCTGTAATAGTAGTGAGTTTCGAAACCGCACACATGTAATTGCATTTGTTAATTGCATTTGGCATAACTTGAAAAATCGAAAATGAACAATTAATCTGTTACCTTAAGCAGACGACTGACTGAATCCTCTAAAGTTTGAACACTACTGGTTTGAACATCGGCAGCACGACGTCACAGGACACAGTGGGGGGGATGTGTCCGAGTACCCTGCGCTAATGGCTTTGTAACGTCTTCATCTTAAAGTGTTGAGTTCATCCGAGACACTATAATGTTCTCCCCTCACAGCAAAACACTAGTGCATGTCATGTTAGACTGAAGGACAGTGGTGTTGTTTGGCACCCTGTCTTTCTATAAAGATGGTCGGACAGACACGGTGCCCCTCATTTAATCATCTGCAACTATAATAAACTTTGGAAGAGAACAGAGAACGGAGCCGGGAGGGGGGCTTCACGTTTTAAAAAAAGGACATGCTGCCCTCTGCTGGACAGACAGACACACACACACACACACACACACACAAAGATTGTTACACAAACTGTTTAATGTTTAAAAGAAAAAACAACCAAAACAAAGTGGAAGAAACAAGAAAAATGTCAAAGGTATAGAAATATTTACATTGAAGTGTGTTGTGCAATGCAAATACAAAATGGCAAGATACAGTGTGCATCAAAAGCATGCTATAGTATGTATTAAAACATTACAAAAATTAAAACACCATTAACAAAAACAAAACAAAAAAATTCTTAAATGTTTTTATGAAATAAAAAATACACAATTAAGGCAACTGAACAGGCCCAATTATCAATCAACCATTTTTCTGAGCCTGTCAAGTTCTTTCTTCTGGAAATGTTGCCTCTGCATTTCTGTAACATGACGGAGGATTTTTTTTTCCAGGTACTTTGTGAAACTAGTTTGTATTCTTTCAGGAGACCAGTCCTCGTCCCAGACGCCCCTGGAAACGCCTTCACTCTGCACCGTCGCTGCATTCAGCTCCAGGTTTCTCCGATCTGACAGAAATATCAGAACATTGCTATTGTTAGTATCATGTGACTTCTGTTGAGAGAACGTTTTCGTGTCAAACAGTGAAGAGACTTAAAGCACTCACCTTTAACTTTCAGCTGGTCCATCATGTAAAGGAAGAAGGCCTGCTGCCTTTCAGACAGCCTCTCGCGGGCATCAGGTCTCTCTGGCCAAAAAGGCTCCAGGATCTTGTCAAGGCCTTCTTCAGAACGGCTCTTCTTCTGTTTTGGAGTCCAATCCGGTGAAGAAGCCGGTCTCTTCTCCTGGACTTCAGTGTTGGTAGGTGCGCCGCTTGTCTTGTCTTCCAGCTCCTTCTTTAGTTCCTGTAGCTGTCTATCTTGGTCAGCGACACGTGTTTTTAAGGCACTGAGCTCAGCCTTAACCGCAGCCATGTCACTGGTCATCCTTTCATTTAACGTATCTTGGAGGTTTTGGTTTCGTTTTTTCAACTTTGAAAATTCCTCGGTTGCAAATTTTTCCAAGGAATTTATTCGACCAACCATCGACTCTTCAAAAAGCGAGTCAACTTCATCTTCAGAGCTACTCATTGTTTTCTTGTCCTGATAGAAAAACACAGAATAGAACATTATAATTGTTTGTGTGTGTAGGTAATTGACCACATTTTGTGGTCAAACGTGCAACTTCAAAGTGAGCTTCACCTAAAATACATATGGGAAGAAATCATTAGATGCAAAAACATTATGCTGACAAAGTAACAAGACTAAAGAGAAAAATAAATAAATAATAATAAAGATCATCCATATAGGTCAATTTAAACAGCATATTACAAAACAAATGTTCATGTTATATGCTAGACTGCATTAAAGCAGCTGTACAGTGTTAAACAGTACGATTGGTAAATTGATAGATTTATTTACCCGAGCTAGATCAAAAACGATTTTCAAATGTTACAACCATATAATGATTGCATGAATAGTACTTTTAAAAAGTGCGTTTGATCTCTGGTGATGTGCAAAAGTCCGTCGTGAGTAACATGAATGAGCCATTTGCATTTAAATATAAAAGTTAATGTAATCAAAGACGTGAATATATATGTACAGGCACAACTTGTAACATCATGCAAACATGTAAAAAATAACATTTAATCTGTTACCTTGAGCAGACGATCGACTGAATCCTGTCACTAAAGTTTGAACACTACAGCTTTGAACATCGGCAGCACGACGTCACAGGACACAGAGGGGGGTGGTGTCGAGTTTCCTGCGCTAATGGCTTTGTAATGTCTTCATCGAGCAGTAGCGTAGACTTGATCCGAGCCACTCATAATGTCCCCCCCCCCCCCACAGCAAAACACTAGTGCATGCCATGTTAGACTGAAGGACAGTGGTGTTGTTTGGCACCCTGTCTTTCTATAAAGATGGTCGGACAGACACGGTGCCCCTCATTTAATAATCTGCAACTATAATAAACAGAGAACGGAGCCGGGAGGGGGGCTTCACGTTTAAAAAAAAAGGATATGCTGCCCTCTTCTGGACAACTTGAGACACCGACGTTCAGGCAAAGCCAGTGTTGTGTTCTGCGTTTCTAATTTTAATTCGTTTCAGTTAAATTGAACACAAATCACTTAACCTAACTCCCATAAAGTTTTAAAGTGGAGTTAATTCAGCATAAAAAATAATATATTATTAAATAAGTTTAACATATACATATCAAGTAACATATAAAGTATGTTCATATGTGGAAATCTTATATTATTTTAAATAATTTCTTTTAAAAATGTCAGATTTCTGGCAGCAATAATATTAATAACCATGTAATAAAGTCAGAATTTTAAAATTGAAATTAATAAAGATATAAAATAATTTATATATATATATATATATATATATATATATATAGGTGACAAATTGGGAACATGGAATGCCTTTAAAACTGTTATTAAACTTCTAATATTAAACTTGTTTTCTCAAAAGCTTGTGTTAAGCAAATTAAAACACTTCATAACATAAATAAGCAGCTCTGGCCAGTTATAGACACGTCGTAGTCCAGTATCCCATTGTCCTCTAATCTATAAATGTTGAATCTGAGTCTTAAAACATATCATATTAAATATATAATATAATATATAAACAATCTTCACATCTGACCCCGGCGACTAACAGCATTTGAACCCTCTTGCAATGGCTGCACGAGCTGAGAAGAGGTAAGGCTTGTGTTTTTGTTTCACACCTTTATTTGCTTGTGTTTGTTGGTGTTTCCTTGTTTTATTTGGAATATTCATAACAGTTTAAACTGGACTGTAAATATAGTGCAAAACAAATGCTTTCCGTATGTAACACCCCCCGACACGGGTCCGCACCGCTCCATCTCGTATCTTGTGCCGAGCGGGTCTCGAACCCGGGCGGCGCGGCGCTAAACGGCCCTAAACCGTTTCCCATTCATTCTCAATGGTAGTGCTAAACCACTACGGATGTAATATTCTTTCGGCCGCTAGCGCTCCCGTGGCGCACTTCCGGGTTCCGGCGTCGCGGGAAGCTTGAATTCACAGAAGAAGAAAACACGGCAGCGATCGCTTCGGTTCTTTAATTCAACACATTCTCGTCTTATTTATCAAAGGTAAGATGCTTTATGCGACATCAGTTTATGTTTTGTTACCAAACTTTGCCCCGTTGTGCTTTGTTTACCGTTGATCATCGTGGGGTTGTTTGTTTGCATGCCAAATTATGAATGAACATAGCTGTAGTTAACCTTTCTGTGTATTGTTTTTCATCATTAACACTCATTTGTTGATTACAAGCTAAATTATGAATGAGCATAACCATTATTTTCATTGTTGTAATGAGATGACATGTATTCAGCTGTTTAAAAATGTTTTCTGACCATGGTTTTACTGTAGTAACCATAATCTAGCCATACACAACAATAAATGTACCATTTTCCTGACTGTATTGGGCTTTATATTTGCATGAAACTGTTAATGAATTTCAGTCTGCCAAGAACAGCAGGATTACTGCAGTATTGTAGTGTGTGTGTGTTTATTTGTGTCTGTAATATAATTATTAATTTATGTAATATTTCTATTGTGTTTTCTTGTAGAGACCACTACTCGTGCCCTTGCTGTCATCTTTTCCTGATACACGTCCAGATACTCAGTCAGATACAGGTAAATATTGGACACATTAACATCATACACAAAAGGGTTTTTAAGTCTTAAAATGTCTTTATTTACCGTTACACAAATCAATGCCTTAAGAACGTTTTAAATCAGAGCAGAAATTCAGAAAATGATGGATGCAAAGCAAAAAGTGAATGAATCTCTTCCTCTGTGTTTTGTCTTGTTTTCTAGTACAAATATCAAACATCTTTCAATCAAGATATGTTTAATTCAGATGCAAATATAAACAAAGTCTTGAAAAATGTAATAAATTAAATGAGTTTATTTCTTAAAACAATAACAACTATCTGTCAATGAGTAATCGAAACGTCCCTTTAAATTGAGGTTACTATTTTGCCAATTATGGCAGATATTAGTTCTTGTTTTAATCACTTCAAACAAGACTTTGTATTTGATGTCATTTTGTATCTCCAGTAAATGTATCTTTATTTAAGAATCTTTAGGCATTTGCACTGGAAAACAAGACAAAAATACTGAGGAAGAAGCATTTTTTTGCAGCATGATCTGAAGCTACAGTAAAATATATTCCCATAATATAGTGTCAGGAGTTTTTCAGGGAGCTTTTGTAAAAATGAATTAAAATTATGAATGCCTGTTGAAATTTGTATTTTCAAACTCGGAAGTTAAAACAACTCATCGTGTTTCTCTCCAGACATTTACATTATAAAGAACATATTTGTTTTTTCCCTCATTTGTTCCTCAAATTTTATTTAATTGGTCTTAAAAAGGTATTTTCTTAAACATGCAACTAGTTGCAGACACCACTGCTACACTGCCTGTGCCCTCACTGTTTTCGTATCATGGTTCCCACGTTGAGCCTCAATCAGGATTTTCGTGCAATTTGTTGTTTCAATGCGCATGCTCATAATCCATTATACAACAAGATATGTGATAAGAGGTTAATGATTTAAACATTCTATTTGCCTTGCCTTTTTTATTTCAATTATGCCATGATCCACGTGTGTGCATCTTGTCCCTGATGATCACAAGGTGACCTGTCTTGTTTAATAGGTTTAATCCAAACACAGCCCGTCCGTCGACGACCCTCCCGGCATTGAGGATTGACAGCTGGTGCTGAGAATGGCTGGGCCAGACTGTGTCAGGATGCAAAGGTACCTGCAGATGGGCACGAGCTCTCAGAGTGTTAAAATGTCTTGTAAACATTTTAGCAGCCAGATTCGCACACAGAGTCTCGCACACAGAGTCCCCACAGAGTCTCGCAAAATTCGCACACAGATTCGCACACAGAGTCTCGCACACAGAGTCTCGCACACAGAGTCTCGCACACAGAGTCTCGCACACAGAGTCTCGCACACAGAGTCTCGCACACAGAGTCTCGCACACAGAGTCTCGCACACAGAGTCTCGCACACAGAGTCTCGCACACAGAGTCTCGCACACAGAGTCTCGCACACAGAGTCTCGCACACAGAGTCTCGCACACAGAGTCTCGCACACAGAGTCTCGCACACAGAGTCTCGCACACAGAGTCTCGCACACAGAGTCTCGCACACAGAGTCTCGCACACAGAGTCTCGCACACAGAGTCTCGCACACAGAGTCTCGCACACAGAGTCTCGCACACAGAGTCTCGCACACAGAGTCTCGCACACAGAGTCTCGCACACAGAGTCTCGCACACAGAGTCTCGCACACAGAGTCTCGCACACAGAGTCTCGCACACAGAGTCTCGCACACAGAGTCTCGCACACAGAGTCTCGCACACAGAGTCTCGCACACAGAGTCTCGCACACAGAGTCTCGCACACAGAGTCTCGCACACAGAGTCTCGCACACAGAGTCTCGCACACAGAGTCTCGCACACAGAGTCTCGCACACAGAGTCTCGCACACACAGAGTCTCGCACACACAGAGTCTCGCACACACAGAGTCTCGCACACACAGAGTCGCACACACAGAGTCTCGCACACACAGAGTCGCACACACAGAGCCTCGCACACACAGAGCCTCGCACACACAGAGCCTCGCACACACAGAGCCTCGCACACACAGAGCCTCGCACACACAGAGCCTCGCACACACAGAGCCTCGCACACACAGAGCCTCGCACACACAGAGCCTCGCACACACAGAGCCTCGCACACACAGAGCCTCGCACACACACACAGAGCCTCGCACACACAGAGCCTCGCACACACAGAGCCTCGCACACACAGAGCCTCGCACACACAGAGCCTCGCACACACAGAGCCTCGCACACACAGAGCCTCGCACACACACACACAGAGCCTCGCACACACACACAGAGCCTCGCACACACAGAGCCTCGCACACACACACAGAGCCTCGCACACACACACAGAGCCTCGCACACACACACAGAGCCTCGCACACACACACACAGAGCCTCGCACACACACACAGAGCCTCGCACACACACACACAGAGCCTCGCACACACAGAGCCTCGCACACACAGAGCCTCGCACACACACACACAGAGCCTCGCACACACACACAGAGCCTCGCACACACAGAGCCTCGCACACACAGAGCCTCGCACACACACACACAGAGCCTCGCACACACACACACAGAGCCTCGCACACACACACAGAGCCTCGCACACACACACACAGAGCCTCGCACACACACACAGAGCCTCGCACACACACAGAGCCTCGCACACACACACACAGAGCCTCGCACACACAGACACAGAGCCTCGCACACACACACACAGAGCCTCGCACACACACACACAGAGCCTCGCACACACAGAGCCTCGCACACACACACACAGAGCCTCGCACACACACACACAGAGCCTCGCACACACACAGACACAGAGCCTCGCACACACACAGACACAGAGCCTCGCACACACACAGACACAGAGCCTCGCACACACACAGACACAGAGCCTCGCACACACAGACAGACACAGAGCCTCGCACAGACAGACACAGAGCCTCGCACAGACAGACACAGAGCCTCGCACAGACAGACACAGAGCCTCGCACAGACAGACACAGAGCCTCGCACAGACAGACACAGAGCCTCACACAGACAGACACAGAGTCTCACACACACACAAAGGGTACCCTTTTATTAGTTTTTTTTGTCCAAAATTTGGTTTGGGTTCCTGAAAATATGCCAGTGAGGATCTTTTTTTTATTAAGTGGGCTTAAGTCGCCCTCTCCTGGATGAAACTGTGCATAGCACGTGTTAAAAACTGCTACGGATTGAGAAACCTTAGCAAAAAATCACAATATGGAACATGCTTTCAGACGGATGTCTTCAATCCCAGACAGTCCATCCTTCAGGTGTGTCCAGCTGTTTATTAAATTCTATTTTACCTTTATTTTTATCCTGTTATTAGATTGAAATCTACCTATCATCTATCTCCTTAAATTGAATTTGTATTTTTTTATTTGTTTTTTCCCTCATTTGTTCCTCAAATTTTATTTACTTGGTCTTAAAAAGCTATTTTCTTAAACATTCAACTAGTTGCAGACACCACTGCTACACTGCCTGTGCCCTCACTGTTTTCGTATCATGGTTCCCACGTTGAGCCTCGATCAGGATTTTCGAGCAATTTGTTGTTTCAATGCGCATGCTCATAATCCATTATACAACAAGATATGTGATAAGAGGTTAATGATTTAAACATTCTATTTGCCTTGCCTTTTTTATTTCAATTATGCCATGATCCACGTGTGTGCATCTTGTCCCTGATGATCACAAGGTGACCTGTCTTGTTTAATAGGTTTAATCCAAACACAGCCCGTCCGTCGACGACCCTCCCGGCATTGAGGATTGACAGCTGGTGCTGAGAATGGCTGGGCCAGACTGTGTCAGGATGCAAAGGTACCTGCAGATGGGCACCGAGCTCTCAGAGTGTTAAAATGTCTTGTAAACATTTTAGCAGCCATTAACCCCCCACAGACTAAAATTGATTGTCTTTTGACACACACACACACACACACACACAGACACACACACACAGAGTCTCGCACACAGAGTCTCGCACACAGAGTCTCGCACACAGAGTCTCGCACACAGAGCCTCGCACACACAGAGCCTCGCACACACAGAGCCTCGCACACACAGAGCCTCGCACACACAGAGCCTCGCACACACAGAGCCTCGCACACACAGAGCCTCGCACACACAGAGCCTCGCACACACAGAGCCTCGCACGCACACACAGAGCCTCGCACGCACACACAGAGCCTCGCACGCACACACAGAGCCTCGCACGCACACACAGAGCCTCGCACGCACACACAGAGCCTCGCACGCACACACAGAGCCTCGCACGCACACACAGAGCCTCGCACGCACACACAGAGCCTCGCACGCACACACAGAGCCTCGCACACACACACAGAGCCTCGCACACACACACAGAGCCTCGCACACACACACAGAGCCTCGCACACAGACACAGAGCCTCGCACACAGACACAGAGCCTCGCACACAGACACAGAGCCTCGCACACAGACAGACACAGAGCCTCGCACACAGACAGACACAGAGCCTCGCACACAGACAGACACAGAGCCTCGCACACAGACAGACACAGAGCCTCGCACACAGACAGACACAGAGCCTCGCACACAGACAGACACAGAGCCTCGCACACAGACAGACACAGAGCCTCGCACACAGACAGACACAGAGCCTCGCACACAGACAGACACAGAGCCTCGCACACAGACAGACACAGAGCCTCGCACACAGACAGACACAGAGCCTCGCACACAGACAGACACAGAGCCTCGCACACAGACAGACACAGAGCCTCGCACACAGACAGACACAGAGCCTCGCACACAGACAGACACAGAGCCTCGCACACAGACAGACACAGAGCCTCGCACACAGACAGACACAGAGCCTCGCACACAGACAGACACAGAGCCTCGCACACAGACAGACACAGAGCCTCACACAGACAGACACAGTCTCACACACACACAGAGTCTCACACACACACAAAGGGTACCCTTTTATTCGTTTTTTTTTGTCCAAAATTTGGTTTGGGTTCCTGAAAATATGCCAGTGAGGATCTTTTTTTTATTAAGTGGGCTTAAGTCGCCCTCTCCTGGATGAAACTGTGCATAGCACGTGTTAAAAACTGCTACGGATTGAGAAACTTTAGCAAAAAAACACAGTATGGAACATGCTTTCAGACGGATGTCTTCAATCCCAGACAGTCCATCCTTCAGGTGTGTCCAGCTGTTTATTAAATTCTCTTTTACGTTTATTTTTATCCGGTTATTAGATTGAAATCTACCTATCATCTATCTCCTTAAATTGAATTTGTATTTTTTAATATCCACTGGATCAATCGAATCAATCTAAAATTGTGACTCTGTATTTTTCGGCAATAACACCTGACTGACACCTAAACTTACCCGTGAGTGGCCATGTGGATTGTAGACACCTGACGGTTTTACCCTTAATGGGTACGGTTATCTAACCTTGACCTACACAGGACCCTAAACCTAAGGTCACTATCCCTAAGGAAAATTCCCCTCTTATACACCTCTTATTCAATATTCTAAAATATATATACATGCAAAACAACAAGTCAACAGACTACAGTTGAATGCTTTTTAAAGAACTAAATATTCGTACAGACAAATGGCCAGCATAGGACAGTGGCACATTTAAACAATGTAACATTTAACGTAAAAAAAAAATGGATTGCTCTTTTAGTATGTTAAATTATAGACCGTCCATCCTTCAGGTGTGTCCTGCTGTTTATGGATCTTTGTCCATTTATATTTTTTTATCAATCCATTCATCTGAACCTACCAACACCTGAAAGGGGGCAGCTTCCCGGATCTAACGATACCACACACGTGTAATTCGGGACTACGAGTCAACAGATACGCCCAGTTAAGCTTTGGCCAATCGGATGCAATATTCTAATGAGGGTGGTTACTAATGAGGATGAAAGTCGTTTTTACCTCTATACCTAGCCTGAAAGAGGGTAGCTTCCCGGTTCTAACGATACCACACACGTGTAATTCGGGCCTACGAGTCAGCAGATACGCCCAGTTAAGTAACCTAACCCTAACCCTAACCCTAACCCTAACCCTAACCCTAACCCTAACCCTAACCCTAACCCTAACTAACCCTAACCCCTAACCCCTAACCCTAACCCTGGCCCCAACTAACCCCAGACAACCACGCCACTGCTAATCACAGAAGATAACCCTTGACTAACCCAAAAGTTAACCTTCTAAACCTGGACAGTTATAAGATTGATAACTCTATATCTATCTTCCATCTCTCTATCTACTCGAGGAAATAAACAGGGGCTAATAACTCGCCCTCTCCTGGATGACAATGGGAATAGCATGTGTTAAAACTGGCAAGTGTTAAGCATGTGTAAAGGATTCAAACAATTTAGCAGAAACTCACACTATGCTGGAAGCTGCAAGTGAACTGTTCTGTGACCTTTGACCTGGAGGTCTAAAACCACACTCCATCTATGAAAAATAAGTACGTAGAATGAGTTATCAAATCATTTCGTATAATTATCTCACAAATGCTTATAGATCATTGAAATCATTCTAAAGATTAGACTGAACTGCACTGTGACCTTTGACCTGGATATCTAACGACACACTCCATCTATGAAAACTAAGCAAGGCACAAGGCAAGTTTATTTATGTAGCACATTTCATACACAGTGGTAATTCAAAGTGCTTTACATGAAAGGAAGTGGAATAGTGATTAAAAATAATAATCACAGCAATTAAAAAAGGAGCTAAAAATAATAATATCAAATAATTATACAAAAAATACAATGCAATCATTTCGGACATTCAACAAATGAAAATAATTCGTTTATGCTCTGAGAAATGCACCAAAGCGACAGATAAAACCTGTAACACCTAAAAGGAGAAACTAATAAAATTGTTGGAAGGTTTTAGAAACAATTAAACAAAAAATAGAAATAAGATATCACAGAAACACGTCATAAGGTGAAAAACAAAAGTTTAAAGACGTAAAAAACAAAGCAGAAAGAGGGTTAGTCGCCCTCTCAGATCGCACAGTTTTCTACTTATTGCACACATGTTTCATATTTTTTTTATCACTGACCGTATACTATATTGAATGCACAGTTTTCAACTTGTTGCATATATGTTCTAATTTTTTTCATACCTGATCATTTACCAACTTGCTTGTACAGATTATACATACATATACATTTAATTAAATAGGTCGAAACTTAACTGACGTTGTCTCTCCAATTAATTCCACTGCCAAGTTCCTCCATCACTGTAGAACCTAGGGTAAATAACAAAAACATTCACTTAGTTATGAAAAGAAGTGGCCTGTATCTCAGTCTAAGCATGTTATCTCAGTCTTTAGATTCTACAAAAATGCTAAATATAAAAAAGCCTTTTTGAAAGTGCAGTACCTTTGTCTGCCCACAAGATGTAGCCATCACGCCACCTATGAACCTAACCTATCTTAAAATCCTATACACATGGTAAGGACATCTCAGCACCTTGGGAAATACAGAACTGGTGTTATAGGATGATCTAGGAGGATTATGCTCAACCAGAGGATTCAAATTCGTATTGTACCTCTATAACTAACACTAATCCTAATTTAATATTTTTTTGAGATAAAAAAGTTCCAAAAAACAACTCACTCGAACCTAGGCAAGCAACAACAATTTCTCACACTCACACTCACACTCTCAACTCATACAAATGCTAATGAAATGAAAAGACTGTGGCCTTTAGATCTAACCTGACACACACACACACACACACACACACACACACACACACTCTCTCTGTCTCTCTCGATCTACCAGGCTGTGATCCAGGCCCTCCACTAAAACCACACTCCATCTATGAAGAATAAGTTATTAAATAATTTAATATAATTATCTCACAAATGCTTATAGATCATTGAAATCATTCTAAACATTAGACTGAACTGCACTGTGACCTTTGACCTGGATATCTAACGACACACTCAATCTATGAAAACTAAGCAGGGCACAAGGCAAGTTTATTTATGTAGCACATTTCATACACAGTGCTAATTCAAGGTGCTTTACATGAAAGGAAGTGGAATAGTGATTACAAATAATAATCACAGCAATAAAAACAAGGAGTTAAAAATAATAATATCAAATAATTATACACAAAAACAGCGCGTCGATTCAGGATTCCCCCCAGACCGCATGTTTTATGACAAGTGGCGGGCCTTCCAGTATGCCCAGAGAGTGAAACATCTGCTGTGTAAGTCTCCAAATCACTCAATACGGCATCGACTAAAGTGAATGTAATTACTAAAGGATTAATGTTATTTGATTCTGTCTTTTAGCGTGCTTCACGTGGAGAAAACCTTCGGCGACAAAGGTGGCAAGGCTGATCGAGCTGGAGGACCGGAAGGTCAACTTCCCCAAGCCTGAAAAGGTCATAGAACTGGGGAAACCATCTCCCAAGCCCACCATCGAAACAGACCCACATTTAATGAGTGTGTGTGTGTGTGTGTGTGTGTGTGTGTGTGTGTGTTTCTGAGAAGACCTGGACGGGCCTGGCTGTCAAAGACTTCGGTCCAGAGGGAGGTCTAGGTGAGAGAACCTTTCATTTGTCTTGTAAACAGTTTAGCAGCCATTAAAACCACGCAATCAAACATGGATTCCTAAAATATATCCATCTATCTGAAACTAAGAAAATTGTTGGAAGGTTTTAGAAACAATTAAATAAAAAATAGAAATGAGACATAAAAGAATCACATTATAAGGTTAAAGAAAAGAGCAAATGTATACAACAACAACAGCAGCACCATTTTTATTTATTTTTATTTATATTGCTCCGTCTGTTTATTAAGCTTTTGTAATAATAAAATAATGAAGATACAGGAGAATAGAAACAAATATTTTCCCAACTCTACCCAACACCAAATTTACTGCTTACCACAGAAGATAACCCTCGACTAACCCAAAAGTTAACCGCCTTACCCTGGACAGTAAAACGGTTTATAATATTCAGTTATCGACAAAGTAATCATGGGAAACGAATGATTGTTTGTATTACAAAGAACAAAGATTGCTGCACAAAGTTAATCTTTAGTGTTCAAAAGAAATAACAACCGAGACAAAGTGGAAGAAGCATGAAAAATGTCACGGGTATTAAAATATTTACATTTAAATGTGTAGAGTGTGTCAATATAATTGGGTATCTTTGTGTTGTGCAATACCACTACACAATGGCAAGTTACAGTGTGTATACGACATGCTATATTATGTATTAAAACATTACAATACAAAAATGTAAACGCCATTAACAAAAAAAATGTATCCTTAAATGTTTTTATGAAATGCAAAAATACAAATGAAGGGCAACTGAATTATGTCAATTATTCTATTTTTTCTTGTACAAAGTCTTGGACAAAAACAATATACATTTAATTTCCTTTTTATTTCCAATTGCAGTTTTTTCCCCTATTGGTCAAAAAATGATGAGAGAAAAGCCTGTAATATAAGTATATTTTTAAATTATAAATTAGATCAATATAATTGTACTTGTACTTCGCTATAATTCCAAACTACTTTATGTGCATTACACTGCAACTGCTAGAAAAGTATTTACATTGTTTACTTCAATTACAGTTGTGGAGTAGGAAAATAATGCCAAACTAGGTACAAAAAATAATAATAATGACATATATATATATATATATATATATATATATATATAGCTGACACAGTAACCTGTGTATCTATACTCAATTCATCAGTCAGTCGTTCAGGTGGGTCCAGCTAAATGGCTTTTGACAAATGCAGCAGTATGAGATGCGTAATATTCACACATTACATTTCATGTTTGGCTCCTAGAAATGTCCTTCATGGGAAATTAAATATGTTGATCTGTGTGCTCTCCAACAAAAGTGCTTGAACATTGTTTGCAATTCATTGCTTTTTCTTTAACTTTTCTTTGATTAAAAACGCAAGTATAAATAAAAACAAATAATAAAGCTAATAATAATAAAAGACTCTTCCGAAAAATTGTGAGTAGAAACTACACAGAGTTACTGATATTTATTAATTATTAAATTAAATAAAAACAAGAAAACAACAACTGGGGATAGAGGCATAATTACCACGTTAGTCTCTAGAATAATAAAAACAATAATATTTGAAATATTTGAATTGATCGTCAATCCTTGCAAGCCGCACAAGCAAACTTCTCCAGGGTGGATGGCTGAACACATGATTTGTGATACCGGCGCAGGCAGAAAAGACAGCTAATCTGAAAATGTGAATCAATAAAGACAATTCAATGATTAGGGCCCGGTTTCACAGACAGGGCTTAGCTTAAGCCAGGACTAGGTCATAGTTCAATTAGGATTTCATTTCAGGAAGTAATTTTTGTATTAATTTATATGAATTAATTTTTACCGGTGTGCCTCTTGAGACAAAACAAGGGCACGGACATATTTCAAGATCAGTCAGTGCAGTTTCCTTTCAGTTGAAACAGCTCAGATTTACATTTTAGTCGGGGACTAGGCTTAAGTCTTGCCTGTGAAACACGGGGGAATGTTAAGGATGCGTGTAAATGTTTGCACATACACTCACCCAGTTAGTATCTCCACTTGCCTCTCCGCAACCAAAACACAACAGGGTTAAATCATCTAGAAAAACAATACAGAATACAAAATTAGGAGGCCAAGGACTATTCATACAGATGTACTGCTCTTCTTGTGTCATGGCTGGGAAGAACTGCGATAATCATAAATGAACATTTTACTCAGCTTCTTGAGACATTCACAGCTCAAGGATTTGTACTGCCATAAATTATACTGTATATACTAATATTGGTGTGTCTTAAATTGAAACATCCTTACTAGATGGAAAAATACTACAAAGAAAACCCCAAATCTCTATGCTACATTGAGCTTGGTTTCTTCAGTAGACACCAAAAAGCCTTCGTCGATTACTGTAAAGTGACTTGGCAATAAAACATTTAGAGGAGGTTGATGAGTCACTTCAGCTTTTGAGAACATATGTGTGTAATAGAGCAGTGGTTCTCAAGTCCAGTCCCGGGGGATCCCTGCTCTTTACATTTTGCATGTTTTCATTATTTAACACACCTGATTGAGATCCTCAGCTTATTAGGAGAGAGAGAGAGAGAGAGAGAGAGAGAGAGAGAGAGAGCCTTCCTCCCAATGTGCATACTATCCATCCTAGATTCTATGCGATATTAGTCATTTTCAATACGATTTAGGGCAAATAGGGTGGATAGTATGCACATTGGGACGCAGGGAGAGACATGAACTGAACTAACGAGCTGATGATCTCAGTCAGGTGTGTTAAATAGGGGAGACATGCAAAATGTGCTGTCCTGTTACATCCTAACAGTAACAGTGGTTTATCTGAACTTGAGAATGAACAACTTCCATGAAACTTACCACTGTTTTGTAGAAGAGCGACAGCGATGTCGTTCCTGAGCTTGTTCACTGATACTTCACTGTTTGAGAACTCTATTGGCTGCAGATGGAGAATGCATTCGGCAAACTACAAAAAAAGAACAAAATGATGCTATTTAATTATGCTATTGTGTGCTATTATTCATTACTCTGTTTATAATGACCGTGTCCACCATCCTTTCATCATACAACTTTGATACCTTCAGTGCAAAAACTCCACAGGATGAGGAATCACTCTGTTTGGGATGGGGAACTTTCTCGCACATCCAGGTTGAGGCGTCATATCCTCTCTGTTCCATAAATGCCCTTAAATCGAGAAAAAAAACAATGTAACAAATGACAGTGCTATGCATTGTAGTTTTACATGAATTACTGAAAAAAAGCCTTTGATTTGATTTTATAATACCTTGTCACCTCCTGGCATTTCCTTATATTGATATTGCTTTCTCCCAGAGGGTCTAAAAACAATGACTTCTTCTGTGAAGGCAGGATAACCTTTAGATAACACATGGTTTTAGTACATATAGAAACCTAGTTATGCAACTAATGTACCATTTTGGTTTAGTTTATTAAAAAAAAAAAGCCAGTTGCATCTTATACCATAACTGTCCAGTGGTTGTGCTCGTTTATGATGCCGACGATTAAGCGGTACACTGAGGGGTCAATCTGAAAAAAAAAAAAAAAAATAATATATATATATATATATATATATATATATATACATGTTTATCAATTGTTTTTTTTTTTTTTTTTTCAAAGCCGTTGTGACCCTATCGGATTTACACCGAATAAAACCAACCTTCAGCTTTGTTAAATGACCTTTCCAAATGTTGGCCATTTCATAGCTGTCTATATAAAATGCCTGCTCTGACGACTGAACATTAAACTTCTGTATTTGCAAATACATGAAGGCGTTGATGACCTGTTGACAATAAGGGTTACATGTAGGTTGTATTTGTGATACATACTAATAAAATCAAACAACTGTTTGTTTGGTTACCTCACTCTCAAGCTCCAAACCTGGAGTAGTCCTGTATAAGTCGGAAAAGAAGATTTTGTACGGCCCAATTTTAGAGACCAATACATATACATTCTTTCTTCTCCATGCACCTGTAATGCCTGTATTTAAAAACACACTGAGAGTATAATGTCACTTTTCAAATAACTTTCACACAGTTTATCACACACGCAATATTTCTAACTTACAGTGGTCTAAGCGTGGGCAGATTTCTTTCGGGGTGATGTTAATTGGCTCAAAAGGTTCTGTTTTTGCTGTGGAAAGGCAGATGATAACAGTGATACGTTATTTATTTAATTCAAGGTGACAACGCAACCACAATTTTAAAAGTGTCTTACCTTCCATAGATACAATAAATAAATTAATAAATAAACAAACTAATTCAAAAGCAAATTAAAACCTTAATGCATAAAAAATAACACTTTGGGGTAAAAAAAAGTGTATGTGAATCTATATCTTACTGTTTGTACATGAAGGTGTGACCAGATCAAGCAGACGATGCTCAAGCCTCTTCATTTCATCATTACTCTCATTAATAAGTTCCACAACATGTCGTCTTACTTTCTTGTAATGCCTTCTCAGGTGTCTTATGGACTCTAAAAAGTTATAAAGAATGTTAATTAGGAGAGGGGTTTTTGTACTGCAAATGTACCAGGAACATACTAATAAAATAATAAATTATACCTTATATATATATATATATATATATATATATATCACACAGGCTAATTAAACAACACTTGAGGATCTACTTTATATAAGTGCCCGTTTCTACTTTGTACTAACATTTCAAGTCTCACTCTCTCTCTCTCGCAATATTTATCTGTCCATCTCATAATCTGACTTTTTTTTTTACTTTTACAACTCCACTTGATTGATGCGATTACCTCTGTAACTCATCTTCATCACATGAAAGCAATGAGTACAACTTACCTAACCTATTGTTTATTCATTCATTCATTCATTCATTCATTGACATCCTTATAGACACCTGAGAAGGTGGGACCACACTTTGCACGGCAGTATTCTACAAGAACAGGTCTTACCTTCTTCCATTGTCACAATTCGAAAATCAGTCTGTTGCAATACTCGAAGCATCATCCAAAAAGTAAAAAAAACAAAAAAGAGACAGATATATTGATAAATATACAATCAAAAATAACATTTAAGTCAGAGAGTAAAAAGGTTATTGTACAAATTGTATTATATATGCCAGCAAAGTAAAAAAAAACAAAAAAAACTTTAGCTTGAGTAAACGTTTTACAAGGTAACAACACAGTGTTTAAATGCTGGATCAATTCGAAGCAAATTTGTAAACTGCTACAAATGTAACTTATTTCTCTGTAATAGTAGTGAGTTTCGAAACCGCACACATGTAATTGCATTTGTTAATTGCATTTGGCATAACTTGAAAAATCGAAAATGAACAATTAATCTGTTACCTTAAGCAGACGACTGACTGAATCCTCTAAAGTTTGAACACTACTGGTTTGAACATCGGCAGCACGACGTCACAGGACACAGTGGGGGGGATGTGTCCGAGTACCCTGCGCTAATGGCTTTGTAACGTCTTCATCTTAAAGTGTTGAGTTCATCCGAGACACTATAATGTTCTCCCCTCACAGCAAAACACTAGTGCATGTCATGTTAGACTGAAGGACAGTGGTGTTGTTTGGCACCCTGTCTTTCTATAAAGATGGTCGGACAGACACGGTGCCCCTCATTTAATCATCTGCAACTATAATAAACTTTGGAAGAGAACAGAGAACGGAGCCGGGAGGGGGGCTTCACGTTTTAAAAAAAGGACATGCTGCCCTCTGCTGGACAGACAGACACACACACACACACACACACACAAAGATTGTTACACAAACTGTTTAATGTTTAAAAGAAAAAACAACCAAAACAAAGTGGAAGAAACAAGAAAAATGTCAAAGGTATAGAAATATTTACATTGAAGTGTGTTGTGCAATGCAAATACAAAATGGCAAGATACAGTGTGCATCAAAAGCATGCTATAGTATGTATTAAAACATTACAAAAATTAAAACACCATTAACAAAAACAAAACAAAAAAATTCTTAAATGTTTTTATGAAATAAAAAATACACAATTAAGGCAACTGAACAGGCCCAATTATCAATCAACCATTTTTCTGAGCCTGTCAAGTTCTTTCTTCTGGAAATGTTGCCTCTGCATTTCTGTAACATGACGGAGGATTTTTTTTTCCAGGTACTTTGTGAAACTAGTTTGTATTCTTTCAGGAGACCAGTCCTCGTCCCAGACGCCCCTGGAAACGCCTTCACTCTGCACCGTCGCTGCATTCAGCTCCAGGTTTCTCCGATCTGACAGAAATATCAGAACATTGCTATTGTTAGTATCATGTGACTTCTGTTGAGAGAACGTTTTCGTGTCAAACAGTGAAGAGACTTAAAGCACTCACCTTTAACTTTCAGCTGGTCCATCATGTAAAGGAAGAAGGCCTGCTGCCTTTCAGACAGCCTCTCGCGGGCATCAGGTCTCTCTGGCCAAAAAGGCTCCAGGATCTTGTCAAGGCCTTCTTCAGAACGGCTCTTCTTCTGTTTTGGAGTCCAATCCGGTGAAGAAGCCGGTCTCTTCTCCTGGACTTCAGTGTTGGTAGGTGCGCCGCTTGTCTTGTCTTCCAGCTCCTTCTTTAGTTCCTGTAGCTGTCTATCTTGGTCAGCGACACGTGTTTTTAAGGCACTGAGCTCAGCCTTAACCGCAGCCATGTCACTGGTCATCCTTTCATTTAACGTATCTTGGAGGTTTTGGTTTCGTTTTTTCAACTTTGAAAATTCCTCGGTTGCAAATTTTTCCAAGGAATTTATTCGACCAACCATCGACTCTTCAAAAAGCGAGTCAACTTCATCTTCAGAGCTACTCATTGTTTTCTTGTCCTGATAGAAAAACACAGAATAGAACATTATAATTGTTTGTGTGTGTAGGTAATTGACCACATTTTGTGGTCAAACGTGCAACTTCAAAGTGAGCTTCACCTAAAATACATATGGGAAGAAATCATTAGATGCAAAAACATTATGCTGACAAAGTAACAAGACTAAAGAGAAAAATAAATAAATAATAATAAAGATCATCCATATAGGTCAATTTAAACAGCATATTACAAAACAAATGTTCATGTTATATGCTAGACTGCATTAAAGCAGCTGTACAGTGTTAAACAGTACGATTGGTAAATTGATAGATTTATTTACCCGAGCTAGATCAAAAACGATTTTCAAATGTTACAACCATATAATGATTGCATGAATAGTACTTTTAAAAAGTGCGTTTGATCTCTGGTGATGTGCAAAAGTCCGTCGTGAGTAACATGAATGAGCCATTTGCATTTAAATATAAAAGTTAATGTAATCAAAGACGTGAATATATATGTACAGGCACAACTTGTAACATCATGCAAACATGTAAAAAATAACATTTAATCTGTTACCTTGAGCAGACGATCGACTGAATCCTGTCACTAAAGTTTGAACACTACAGCTTTGAACATCGGCAGCACGACGTCACAGGACACAGAGGGGGGTGGTGTCGAGTTTCCTGCGCTAATGGCTTTGTAATGTCTTCATCGAGCAGTAGCGTAGACTTGATCCGAGCCACTCATAATGTCCCCCCCCCCCCCACAGCAAAACACTAGTGCATGCCATGTTAGACTGAAGGACAGTGGTGTTGTTTGGCACCCTGTCTTTCTATAAAGATGGTCGGACAGACACGGTGCCCCTCATTTAATAATCTGCAACTATAATAAACAGAGAACGGAGCCGGGAGGGGGGCTTCACGTTTAAAAAAAAAGGATATGCTGCCCTCTTCTGGACAACTTGAGACACCGACGTTCAGGCAAAGCCAGTGTTGTGTTCTGCGTTTCTAATTTTAATTCGTTTCAGTTAAATTGAACACAAATCACTTAACCTAACTCCCATAAAGTTTTAAAGTGGAGTTAATTCAGCATAAAAAATAATATATTATTAAATAAGTTTAACATATACATATCAAGTAACATATAAAGTATGTTCATATGTGGAAATCTTATATTATTTTAAATAATTTCTTTTAAAAATGTCAGATTTCTGGCAGCAATAATATTAATAACCATGTAATAAAGTCAGAATTTTAAAATTGAAATTAATAAAGATATAAAATAATTTAATATTATATATATATATATATATATATATATATAGGTGACAAATTGGGAACATGGAATGCCTTTAAAACTGTTATTAAACTTCTAATATTAAACTTGTTTTCTCAAAAGCTTGTGTTAAGCAAATTAAAACACTTCATAACATAAATAAGCAGCTCTGGCCAGTTATAGACACGTCGTAGTCCAGTATCCCATTGTCCTCTAATCTATAAATGTTGAATCTGAGTCTTAAAACATATCATATTAAATATATAATATAATATATAAACAATCTTCACATCTGACCCCGGCGACTAACAGCATTTGAACCCTCTTGCAATGGCTGCACGAGCTGAGAAGAGGTAAGGCTTGTGTTTTTGTTTCACACCTTTATTTGCTTGTGTTTGTTGGTGTTTCCTTGTTTTATTTGGAATATTCATAACAGTTTAAACTGGACTGTAAATATAGTGCAAAACAAATGCTTTCCGTATGTAACACCCCCCGACACGGGTCCGCACCGCTCCATCTCGTATCTTGTGCCGAGCGGGTCTCGAACCCGGGCGGCGCGGCGCTAAACGGCCCTAAACCGTTTCCCATTCATTCTCAATGGTAGTGCTAAACCACTACGGATGTAATATTCTTTCGGCCGCTAGCGCTCCCGTGGCGCACTTCCGGGTTCCGGCGTCGCGGGAAGCTTGAATTCACAGAAGAAGAAAACACGGCAGCGATCGCTTCGGTTCTTTAATTCAACACATTCTCGTCTTATTTATCAAAGGTAAGATGCTTTATGCGACATCAGTTTATGTTTTGTTACCAAACTTTGCCCCGTTGTGCTTTGTTTACCGTTGATCATCGTGGGGTTGTTTGTTTGCATGCCAAATTATGAATGAACATAGCTGTAGTTAACCTTTCTGTGTATTGTTTTTCATCATTAACACTCATTTGTTGATTACAAGCTAAATTATGAATGAGCATAACCATTATTTTCATTGTTGTAATGAGATGACATGTATTCAGCTGTTTAAAAATGTTTTCTGACCATGGTTTTACTGTAGTAACCATAATCTAGCCATACACAACAATAAATGTACCATTTTCCTGACTGTATTGGGCTTTATATTTGCATGAAACTGTTAATGAATTTCAGTCTGCCAAGAACAGCAGGATTACTGCAGTATTGTAGTGTGTGTGTGTTTATTTGTGTCTGTAATATAATTATTAATTTATGTAATATTTCTATTGTGTTTTCTTGTAGAGACCACTACTCGTGCCCTTGCTGTCATCTTTTCCTGATACACGTCCAGATACTCAGTCAGATACAGGTAAATATTGGACACATTAACATCATACACAAAAGGGTTTTTAAGTCTTAAAATGTCTTTATTTACCGTTACACAAATCAATGCCTTAAGAACGTTTTAAATCAGAGCAGAAATTCAGAAAATGATGGATGCAAAGCAAAAAGTGAATGAATCTCTTCCTCTGTGTTTTGTCTTGTTTTCTAGTACAAATATCAAACATCTTTCAATCAAGATATGTTTAATTCAGATGCAAATATAAACAAAGTCTTGAAAAATGTAATAAATTAAATGAGTTTATTTCTTAAAACAATAACAACTATCTGTCAATGAGTAATCGAAACGTCCCTTTAAATTGAGGTTACTATTTTGCCAATTATGGCAGATATTAGTTCTTGTTTTAATCACTTCAAACAAGACTTTGTATTTGATGTCATTTTGTATCTCCAGTAAATGTATCTTTATTTAAGAATCTTTAGGCATTTGCACTGGAAAACAAGACAAAAATACTGAGGAAGAAGCATTTTTTTGCAGCATGATCTGAAGCTACAGTAAAATATATTCCCATAATATAGTGTCAGGAGTTTTTCAGGGAGCTTTTGTAAAAATGAATTAAAATTATGAATGCCTGTTGAAATTTGTATTTTCAAACTCGGAAGTTAAAACAACTCATCGTGTTTCTCTCCAGACATTTACATTATAAAGAACATATTTGTTTTTTCCCTCATTTGTTCCTCAAATTTTATTTAATTGGTCTTAAAAAGGTATTTTCTTAAACATGCAACTAGTTGCAGACACCACTGCTACACTGCCTGTGCCCTCACTGTTTTCGTATCATGGTTCCCACGTTGAGCCTCAATCAGGATTTTCGTGCAATTTGTTGTTTCAATGCGCATGCTCATAATCCATTATACAACAAGATATGTGATAAGAGGTTAATGATTTAAACATTCTATTTGCCTTGCCTTTTTTATTTCAATTATGCCATGATCCACGTGTGTGCATCTTGTCCCTGATGATCACAAGGTGACCTGTCTTGTTTAATAGGTTTAATCCAAACACAGCCCGTCCGTCGACGACCCTCCCGGCATTGAGGATTGACAGCTGGTGCTGAGAATGGCTGGGCCAGACTGTGTCAGGATGCAAAGGTACCTGCAGATGGGCACGAGCTCTCAGAGTGTTAAAATGTCTTGTAAACATTTTAGCAGCACAGACTTTCGCACACAGATTCGCACACAGAGTCTCGCACACAGAGTCTCGCACACAGAGTCTCGCACACAGAGTCTCGCACACAGAGTCTCGCACACAGAGTCTCGCACACAGAGTCTCGCACACAGAGTCTCGCACACAGAGTCTCGCACACAGAGTCTCGCACACAGAGTCTCGCACACAGAGTCTCGCACACAGAGTCTCGCACACAGAGTCTCGCACACAGAGTCTCGCACACAGAGTCTCGCACACAGAGTCTCGCACACAGAGTCTCGCACACAGAGTCTCGCACACAGAGTCTCGCACACAGAGTCTCGCACACAGAGTCTCGCACACAGAGTCTCGCACACAGAGTCTCGCACACAGAGTCTCGCACACAGAGTCTCGCACACAGAGTCTCGCACACAGAGTCTCGCACACAGAGTCTCGCACACAGAGTCTCGCACACAGAGTCTCGCACACAGAGTCTCGCACACAGAGTCTCGCACACAGAGTCTCGCACACAGAGTCTCGCACACAGAGTCTCGCACACAGAGTCTCGCACACAGAGTCTCGCACACAGAGTCTCGCACACAGAGTCTCGCACACAGAGTCTCGCACACAGAGTCTCGCACACAGAGTCTCGCACACAGAGTCTCGCACACAGAGTCTCGCACACAGAGTCTCGCACACAGAGTCTCGCACACAGAGTCTCGCACACAGAGTCTCGCACACAGAGTCTCGCACACAGAGTCTTCGCACACAGAGCCTCGAGCACACAGACACAGAGTCTCGCACACAGAGTCTCGCACACAGAGTCTCGCACACAGAGAGTCTCGCACACAGAGTCTCGCACACAGAGCCTCGCACACACAGAGCCTCGCACACAGAGCCTCGCACACACAGAGCCTCGCACACACAGAGCCTCGCACACACAGAGCCTCGCACACAGACACACAGAGCCTCGCACACAGAGCCTCGCACACAGAGCCTCGCACACACAGAGCCTCGCACACACAGAGCCTCGCACACACAGAGCCTCGCACACAGACACACAGAGCCTCGCACACAGAGCCTCGCACACACAGAGCCTCGCACACACAGAGCCTCGCACACACAGAGCCTCGCACACACAGACACAGAGCTCGCACACAGAGCACACACAGAGCCTCGCACACACACACACAGAGCCTCGCACACAGAGCCTCGCACACACAGAGCCTCAGCACACAGAGCCTCGCACACACAGAGCCTCGCACACAGAGCACACAGAGCCTCGCACACACAGAGCCTCGCACACACAGAGCCTCGCACACACAGAGCCTCGAGCCTCGCACACACACACACAGAGCCTCGCACACACAGAGCCTCGCACACACAGAGCCTCGCACACACAGAGCCTCACACAGAGCCTCGCACACACAGACACACACAGAGCCTCGCACACACAGAGCCTCGCACACACACACAGAGCCTCGCACACACACAGAGCCTCGCACACACACACACAGAGCCTCGCACACACACACACAGAGCCTCGCACACACAGACACACAGAGCCTCGCACACACACACACACAGAGCCTCGCACACACACACACAGAGCCTCGCACACACACACACAGAGCCTCGCACACACAGAGCCTCGCACACACACACACAGAGCCTCGCACACACAGAGCCTCGCACACACACACAGAGCCTCGCACACACACACACAGAGCCTCGCACACACACACACAGAGCCTCGCACACACAGAGCCTCGCACACACAGAGCCTCACACAGAGCCTCGCACAGACAGACACAGAGCCTACAGACACAGAGCCTCGCACAGACAGACACAGAGCCTCACACAGACAGACACAGAGTCTCACACACACACAAAGGGTACCCTTTTATTAGTTTTTTTTGTCCAAAATTTGGTTTGGGTTCCTGAAAATATGCCAGTGAGGATCTTTTTTTTATTAAGTGGGCTTAAGTCGCCCTCTCCTGGATGAAACTGTGCATAGCACGTGTTAAAAACTGCTACGGATTGAGAAACCTTAGCAAAAAATCACAATATGGAACATGCTTTCAGACGGATGTCTTCAATCCCAGACAGTCCATCCTTCAGGTGTGTCCAGCTGTTTATTAAATTCTATTTTACCTTTATTTTTATCCTGTTATTAGATTGAAATCTACCTATCATCTATCTCCTTAAATTGAATTTGTATTTTTTTATTTGTTTTTTCCCTCATTTGTTCCTCAAATTTTATTTACTTGGTCTTAAAAAGCTATTTTCTTAAACATTCAACTAGTTGCAGACACCACTGCTACACTGCCTGTGCCCTCACTGTTTTCGTATCATGGTTCCCACGTTGAGCCTCGATCAGGATTTTCGAGCAATTTGTTGTTTCAATGCGCATGCTCATAATCCATTATACAACAAGATATGTGATAAGAGGTTAATGATTTAAACATTCTATTTGCCTTGCCTTTTTTATTTCAATTATGCCATGATCCACGTGTGTGCATCTTGTCCCTGATGATCACAAGGTGACCTGTCTTGTTTAATAGGTTTAATCCAAACACAGCCCGTCCGTCGACGACCCTCCCGGCATTGAGGATTGACACTGAGAAGCCAGACTGTGTCAGGATGCACCTGCAGATGGGCACGAGCTCTCTCACAGCAGGACAGTCACACAGAGTCTC
This sequence comes from Ptychobarbus kaznakovi, assembly GCA_027422405.1. Classification (NCBI taxonomy): domain Eukaryota; kingdom Metazoa; phylum Chordata; class Actinopteri; order Cypriniformes; family Cyprinidae; genus Ptychobarbus; species Ptychobarbus kaznakovi. The sequence goes on along the minus strand of JAPDDN010000638.1, from coordinate 48,312 downwards.
GCACACAGAGTCTCGCACACAGAGTCTCGCGCACACAGAGCCTCGCGCACACAGAGCCTCGCGCACACAGAGCCTCGCGCACACAGAGCCTCGCGCACACAGACACACAGAGCCTCACAGAGCCTCAGAGCCTCGCACACACAGAGCCTCGCACACAGAGCCTCTACACACAGAGCCTCTCGCACACACAGAGCCTCGCACACACACAGAGCCTCGCACACACACAGAGCCTCGACACAGAGCCTCGCACACACACAGAGCCTCGACACAGAGCCTGCCTCGCACACACAGAGCCTCGCACACACAGAGCCTCAGACACAGAGCCTCGCACACAGAGCCTCTCGCACACAGAGCCTCGACACAGAGCCTCGCACAGACACAGAGCCTCGCACAGAGCCTCAGACACAGAGCCTCGCACACAGACACAGAGCCTCACAGAGCCTACACAGAGCCTCGCACAGACAGACACAGAGCCTCGCACAGACAGACACAGAGCCTCGCACACAGAGCCTCAGAGTCTCACACACACACAAAGGGTACCCTTTTATTAGTTTTTTTTGTCCAAAATTTGGTTTGGGTTCCTGAAAATATGCCAGTGAGGATCTTTTTTTTATTAAGTGGGCTTAAGTCGCCCTCTCCTGGATGAAACTGTGCATAGCACGTGTTAAAAACTGCTACGGATTGAGAAACCTTAGCAAAAAATCACAATATGGAACATGCTTTCAGACGGATGTCTTCAATCCCAGACAGTCCATCCTTCAGGTGTGTCCAGCTGTTTATTAAATTCTATTTTACCTTTATTTTTATCCTGTTATTAGATTGAAATCTACCTATCATCTATCTCCTTAAATTGAATTTGTATTTTTTTATTTGTTTTTTCCCTCACACTTGGTCTTAAAAAGCTATTTTCTTAAACATTCAACTAGTTGCAGACACCACTGCTACACTGCCTGTGCCCTCACTGTTTTCGTATCACACGTTGAGCCTCGATCAGGATTTTCGAGCAATTTGTTGTTTCAATGCGCATGCTCATAATCCATTATACAACAAGATATGTGATAAGAGGTTAATGATTTAAACATTCTATTTGCCTTGCAATTATGCCATGATCCACGTGTGTGCATCTTGTCCCTGATGATCACAAGGTGACCTGTCATCCAAACACAGACGACCCTCCCGCATTGAGGATTGACAGCTGGTGCTGAGAATGGCTGGGCCAGACTGTGTCAGGATGCAAAGGTACCTGCAGATGGGCACCGACACACAGCAGAGACTAAAATTGATTGTCTTTTCAGAGTCTCGCACACAGAGTCTCGCACACAGACACACAGACACACAGAGCCTCGCACACACAGAGCCTCGCAGAGCCTCGCACACACAGAGCCTCGCACACACAGAGCCTCGCACACACAGAGCCTCGCACACACAGAGCCTCGCACACAGAGCCTCGCACGCACACACAGAGCCTCGCACCTCGCACACACAGAGCCTCGCACGCACACACAGAGCCTCGCACGCACACACAGAGCCTCGCACGCACACACAGAGCCTCGCACACACACACAGAGCCTCGCACACAGAGCCTCGCACACACAGAGCCTCGCACACAGAGCCTCGCACACAGACACAGAGCCTCGCACACAGAGCCTCGCACAGACACAGAGCCTCGCACACAGACAGACACAGAGCCTCGCACACAGACAGACACAGAGCCTCGCACACAGACAGACACAGAGCCTCGCACACAGACAGACACAGAGCCTCGCACACAGACAGACACAGAGCCTCGCACACAGACAGACACAGAGCCTCGCACACAGACAGACACAGAGCCTCGCACACAGACAGACACAGAGCCTCGCACACAGACAGACACAGAGCCTCGCACACAGACAGACACAGAGCCTCGCACACAGACAGACACAGAGCCTCGCACACAGACAGACACAGAGCCTCGCACAGACAGACACAGAGACACACAGAGCCTCGCACACAGACAGACACAGAGCCTCGCACACAGACAGACACAGAGCCTCGCACACAGACAGACACAGAGCCTCGCACACAGACAGACACAGAGCCTCACACAGACAGACACAGTCTCACACACACACAGAGTCTCACACACACACAAAGGGTACCCTTTTATTCGTTTTTTTTTGTCCAAAATTTGGTTTGGGTTCCTGAAAATATGCCAGTGAGGATCTTTTTTTTATTAAGTGGGCTTAAGTCGCCCTCTCCTGGATGAAACTGTGCATAGCACGTGTTAAAAACTGCTACGGATTGAGAAACTTTAGCAAAAAAACACAGTATGGAACATGCTTTCAGACGGATGTCTTCAATCCCAGACAGTCCATCCTTCAGGTGTGTCCAGCTGTTTATTAAATTCTCTTTTACGTTTATTTTTATCCGGTTATTAGATTGAAATCTACCTATCATCTATCTCCTTAAATTGAATTTGTATTTTTTAATATCCACTGGATCAATCGAATCAATCTAAAATTGTGACTCTGTATTTTTCGGCAATAACACCTGACTGACACCTAAACTTACCCGTGAGTGGCCATGTGGATTGTAGACACCTGACGGTTTTACCCTTAATGGGTACGGTTATCTAACCTTGACCTACACAGGACCCTAAACCTAAGGTCACTATCCCTAAGGAAAATTCCCCTCTTATACACCTCTTATTCAATATTCTAAAATATATATACATGCAAAACAACAAGTCAACAGACTACAGTTGAATGCTTTTTAAAGAACTAAATATTCGTACAGACAAATGGCCAGCATAGGACAGTGGCACATTTAAACAATGTAACATTTAACGTAAAAAAAAAATGGATTGCTCTTTTAGTATGTTAAATTATAGACCGTCCATCCTTCAGGTGTGTCCTGCTGTTTATGGATCTTTGTCCATTTATATTTTTTTATCAATCCATTCATCTGAACCTACCAACACCTGAAAGGGGGCAGCTTCCCGGATCTAACGATACCACACACGTGTAATTCGGGACTACGAGTCAACAGATACGCCCAGTTAAGCTTTGGCCAATCGGATGCAATATTCTAATGAGGGTGGTTACTAATGAGGATGAAAGTCGTTTTTACCTCTATACCTAGCCTGAAAGAGGGTAGCTTCCCGGTTCTAACGATACCACACACGTGTAATTCGGGCCTACGAGTCAGCAGATACGCCCAGTTAAGCTTTGGCCAATCGGATGCAATATTCTAATGAGGGTGGTTACTAATGAGGGTGAAAGTCGTTTTTACCTCTATACCCTAACCCTAACCCTAACCCCTAACCCTAACCCTAACCCTAACCCTAACCCTAACCCTAACCCCTAACCCCTAACCCTAACCCTGGCCCCAACTAACCCCAGACAACCACGCCACTGCTAATCACAGAAGATAACCCTTGACTAACCCAAAAGTTAACCTTCTAAACCTGGACAGTTATAAGATTGATAACTCTATATCTATCTTCCATCTCTCTATCTACTCGAGGAAATAAACAGGGGCTAATAACTCGCCCTCTCCTGGATGACAATGGGAATAGCATGTGTTAAAACTGGCAAGTGTTAAGCATGTGTAAAGGATTCAAACAATTTAGCAGAAACTCACACTATGCTGGAAGCTGCAAGTGAACTGTTCTGTGACCTTTGACCTGGAGGTCTAAAACCACACTCCATCTATGAAAAATAAGTACGTAGAATGAGTTATCAAATCATTTCGTATAATTATCTCACAAATGCTTATAGATCATTGAAATCATTCTAAAGATTAGACTGAACTGCACTGTGACCTTTGACCTGGATATCTAACGACACACTCCATCTATGAAAACTAAGCAAGGCACAAGGCAAGTTTATTTATGTAGCACATTTCATACACAGTGGTAATTCAAAGTGCTTTACATGAAAGGAAGTGGAATAGTGATTAAAAATAATAATCACAGCAATTAAAAAAGGAGCTAAAAATAATAATATCAAATAATTATACAAAAAATACAATGCAATCATTTCGGACATTCAACAAATGAAAATAATTCGTTTATGCTCTGAGAAATGCACCAAAGCGACAGATAAAACCTGTAACACCTAAAAGGAGAAACTAATAAAATTGTTGGAAGGTTTTAGAAACAATTAAACAAAAAATAGAAATAAGATATCACAGAAACACGTCATAAGGTGAAAAACAAAAGTTTAAAGACGTAAAAAACAAAGCAGAAAGAGGGTTAGTCGCCCTCTCAGATCGCACAGTTTTCTACTTATTGCACACATGTTTCATATTTTTTTTATCACTGACCGTATACTATATTGAATGCACAGTTTTCAACTTGTTGCATATATGTTCTAATTTTTTTCATACCTGATCATTTACCAACTTGCTTGTACAGATTATACATACATATACATTTAATTAAATAGGTCGAAACTTAACTGACGTTGTCTCTCCAATTAATTCCACTGCCAAGTTCCTCCATCACTGTAGAACCTAGGGTAAATAACAAAAACATTCACTTAGTTATGAAAAGAAGTGGCCTGTATCTCAGTCTAAGCATGTTATCTCAGTCTTTAGATTCTACAAAAATGCTAAATATAAAAAAGCCTTTTTGAAAGTGCAGTACCTTTGTCTGCCCACAAGATGTAGCCATCACGCCACCTATGAACCTAACCTATCTTAAAATCCTATACACATGGTAAGGACATCTCAGCACCTTGGGAAATACAGAACTGGTGTTATAGGATGATCTAGGAGGATTATGCTCAACCAGAGGATTCAAATTCGTATTGTACCTCTATAACTAACACTAATCCTAATTTAATATTTTTTTGAGATAAAAAAGTTCCAAAAAACAACTCACTCGAACCTAGGCAAGCAACAACAATTTCTCACACTCACACTCACACTCTCAACTCATACAAATGCTAATGAAATGAAAAGACTGTGGCCTTTAGATCTAACCTGACACACACACACACACACACACACACACACACACTCTCTCTGTCTCTCTCGATCTACCAGGCTGTGATCCAGGCCCTCCACTAAAACCACACTCCATCTATGAAGAATAAGTTATTAAATAATTTAATATAATTATCTCACAAATGCTTATAGATCATTGAAATCATTCTAAACATTAGACTGAACTGCACTGTGACCTTTGACCTGGATATCTAACGACACACTCAATCTATGAAAACTAAGCAGGGCACAAGGCAAGTTTATTTATGTAGCACATTTCATACACAGTGCTAATTCAAGGTGCTTTACATGAAAGGAAGTGGAATAGTGATTACAAATAATAATCACAGCAATAAAAACAAGGAGTTAAAAATAATAATATCAAATAATTATACACAAAAACAGCGCGTCGATTCAGGATTCCCCCCAGACCGCATGTTTTATGACAAGTGGCGGGCCTTCCAGTATGCCCAGAGAGTGAAACATCTGCTGTGTAAGTCTCCAAATCACTCAATACGGCATCGACTAAAGTGAATGTAATTACTAAAGGATTAATGTTATTTGATTCTGTCTTTTAGCGTGCTTCACGTGGAGAAAACCTTCGGCGACAAAGGTGGCAAGGCTGATCGAGCTGGAGGACCGGAAGGTCAACTTCCCCAAGCCTGAAAAGGTCATAGAACTGGGGAAACCATCTCCCAAGCCCACCATCGAAACAGACCCACATTTAATGAGTTGTGTGTGTGTGTGTGTGTGTGTGTGTGTGTGTGTTTCTGAGAAGACCTGGACGGGCCTGGCTGTCAAAGACTTCGGTCCAGAGGGAGGTCTAGGTGAGAGAACCTTTCATTTGTCTTGTAAACAGTTTAGCAGCCATTAAAACCACGCAATCAAACATGGATTCCTAAAATATATCCATCTATCTGAAACTAAGAAAATTGTTGGAAGGTTTTAGAAACAATTAAATAAAAAATAGAAATGAGACATAAAAGAATCACATTATAAGGTTAAAGAAAAGAGCAAATGTATACAACAACAACAGCAGCACCATTTTTATTTATTTTTATTTATATTGCTCCGTCTGTTTATTAAGCTTTTGTAATAATAAAATAATGAAGATACAGGAGAATAGAAACAAATATTTTCCCAACTCTACCCAACACCAAATTTACTGCTTACCACAGAAGATAACCCTCGACTAACCCAAAAGTTAACCGCCTTACCCTGGACAGTAAAACGGTTTATAATATTCAGTTATCGACAAAGTAATCATGGGAAACGAATGATTGTTTGTATTACAAAGAACAAAGATTGCTGCACAAAGTTAATCTTTAGTGTTCAAAAGAAATAACAACCGAGACAAAGTGGAAGAAGCATGAAAAATGTCACGGGTATTAAAATATTTACATTTAAATGTGTAGAGTGTGTCAATATAATTGGGTATCTTTGTGTTGTGCAATACCACTACACAATGGCAAGTTACAGTGTGTATACGACATGCTATATTATGTATTAAAACATTACAATACAAAAATGTAAACGCCATTAACAAAAAAAATGTATCCTTAAATGTTTTTATGAAATGCAAAAATACAAATGAAGGGCAACTGAATTATGTCAATTATTCTATTTTTTCTTGTACAAAGTCTTGGACAAAAACAATATACATTTAATTTCCTTTTTATTTCCAATTGCAGTTTTTTCCCCTATTGGTCAAAAAATGATGAGAGAAAAGCCTGTAATATAAGTATATTTTTAAATTATAAATTAGATCAATATAATTGTACTTGTACTTCGCTATAATTCCAAACTACTTTATGTGCATTACACTGCAACTGCTAGAAAAGTATTTACATTGTTTACTTCAATTACAGTTGTGGAGTAGGAAAATAATGCCAAACTAGGTACAAAAAATAATAATAATGACATATATATATATATATATATATATATATATATAGCTGACACAGTAACCTGTGTATCTATACTCAATTCATCAGTCAGTCGTTCAGGTGGGTCCAGCTAAATGGCTTTTGACAAATGCAGCAGTATGAGATGCGTAATATTCACACATTACATTTCATGTTTGGCTCCTAGAAATGTCCTTCATGGGAAATTAAATATGTTGATCTGTGTGCTCTCCAACAAAAGTGCTTGAACATTGTTTGCAATTCATTGCTTTTTCTTTAACTTTTCTTTGATTAAAAACGCAAGTATAAATAAAAACAAATAATAAAGCTAATAATAATAAAAGACTCTTCCGAAAAATTGTGAGTAGAAACTACACAGAGTTACTGATATTTATTAATTATTAAATTAAATAAAAACAAGAAAACAACAACTGGGGATAGAGGCATAATTACCACGTTAGTCTCTAGAATAATAAAAACAATAATATTTGAAATATTTGAATTGATCGTCAATCCTTGCAAGCCGCACAAGCAAACTTCTCCAGGGTGGATGGCTGAACACATGATTTGTGATACCGGCGCAGGCAGAAAAGACAGCTAATCTGAAAATGTGAATCAATAAAGACAATTCAATGATTAGGGCCCGGTTTCACAGACAGGGCTTAGCTTAAGCCAGGACTAGGTCATAGTTCAATTAGGATTTCATTTCAGGAAGTAATTTTTGTATTAATTTATATGAATTAATTTTTACCGGTGTGCCTCTTGAGACAAAACAAGGGCACGGACATATTTCAAGATCAGTCAGTGCAGTTTCCTTTCAGTTGAAACAGCTCAGATTTACATTTTAGTCGGGGACTAGGCTTAAGTCTTGCCTGTGAAACACGGGGGAATGTTAAGGATGCGTGTAAATGTTTGCACATACACTCACCCAGTTAGTATCTCCACTTGCCTCTCCGCAACCAAAACACAACAGGGTTAAATCATCTAGAAAAACAATACAGAATACAAAATTAGGAGGCCAAGGACTATTCATACAGATGTACTGCTCTTCTTGTGTCATGGCTGGGAAGAACTGCGATAATCATAAATGAACATTTTACTCAGCTTCTTGAGACATTCACAGCTCAAGGATTTGTACTGCCATAAATTATACTGTATATACTAATATTGGTGTGTCTTAAATTGAAACATCCTTACTAGATGGAAAAATACTACAAAGAAAACCCCAAATCTCTATGCTACATTGAGCTTGGTTTCTTCAGTAGACACCAAAAAGCCTTCGTCGATTACTGTAAAGTGACTTGGCAATAAAACATTTAGAGGAGGTTGATGAGTCACTTCAGCTTTTGAGAACATATGTGTGTAATAGAGCAGTGGTTCTCAAGTCCAGTCCCGGGGGATCCCTGCTCTTTACATTTTGCATGTTTTCATTATTTAACACACCTGATTGAGATCCTCAGCTTATTAGAGAGAGAGAGAGAGAGAGAGAGAGAGAGAGAGAGAGAGAGAGAGAGCCTTCCTCCCAATGTGCATACTATCCATCCTAGATTCTATGCGATATTAGTCATTTTCAATACGATTTAGGGCAAATAGGGTGGATAGTATGCACATTGGGACGCAGGGAGAGACATGAACTGAACTAACGAGCTGATGATCTCAGTCAGGTGTGTTAAATAGGGGAGACATGCAAAATGTGCTGTCCTGTTACATCCTAACAGTAACAGTGGTTTATCTGAACTTGAGAATGAACAACTTCCATGAAACTTACCACTGTTTTGTAGAAGAGCGACAGCGATGTCGTTCCTGAGCTTGTTCACTGATACTTCACTGTTTGAGAACTCTATTGGCTGCAGATGGAGAATGCATTCGGCAAACTACAAAAAAAGAACAAAATGATGCTATTTAATTATGCTATTGTGTGCTATTATTCATTACTCTGTTTATAATGACCGTGTCCACCATCCTTTCATCATACAACTTTGATACCTTCAGTGCAAAAACTCCACAGGATGAGGAATCACTCTGTTTGGGATGGGGAACTTTCTCGCACATCCAGGTTGAGGCGTCATATCCTCTCTGTTCCATAAATGCCCTTAAATCGAGAAAAAAAACAATGTAACAAATGACAGTGCTATGCATTGTAGTTTTACATGAATTACTGAAAAAAAGCCTTTGATTTGATTTTATAATACCTTGTCACCTCCTGGCATTTCCTTATATTGATATTGCTTTCTCCCAGAGGGTCTAAAAACAATGACTTCTTCTGTGAAGGCAGGATAACCTTTAGATAACACATGGTTTTAGTACATATAGAAACCTAGTTATGCAACTAATGTACCATTTTGGTTTAGTTTATTAAAAAAAAAAAGCCAGTTGCATCTTATACCATAACTGTCCAGTGGTTGTGCTCGTTTATGATGCCGACGATTAAGCGGTACACTGAGGGGTCAATCTGAAAAAAAAAATAAAAAAAAAATATATATATATATATATATATATATATACATATATCAATTGTTTTTTCAAGTTTTTTTTTTTTCAAAGCCGTTGTGACCCTATCGGATTTACACCGAATAAAACCAACCTTCAGCTTTGTTAAATGACCTTTCCAAATGTTGGCCATTTCATAGCTGTCTATATAAAATGCCTGCTCTGACGACTGAACATTAAACTTCTGTATTTGCAAATACATGAAGGCGTTGATGACCTGTTGACAATAAGGGTTACATGTAGGTTGTATTTGTGATACATACTAATAAAATCAAACAACTGTTTGTTTGGTTACCTCACTCTCAAGCTCCAAACCTGGAGTAGTCCTGTATAAGTCGGAAAAGAAGATTTTGTACGGCCCAATTTTAGAGACCAATACATATACATTCTTTCTTCTCCATGCACCTGTAATGCCTGTATTTAAAAACACACTGAGAGTATAATGTCACTTTTCAAATAACTTTCACACAGTTTATCACACACGCAATATTTCTAACTTACAGTGGTCTAAGCGTGGGCAGATTTCTTTCGGGGTGATGTTAATTGGCTCAAAAGGTTCTGTTTTTGCTGTGGAAAGGCAGATGATAACAGTGATACGTTATTTATTTAATTCAAGGTGACAACGCAACCACAATTTTAAAAGTGTCTTACCTTCCATAGATACAATAAATAAATTAATAAATAAACAAACTAATTCAAAAGCAAATTAAAACCTTAATGCATAAAAAATAACACTTTGGGGTAAAAAAAAGTGTATGTGAATCTATATCTTACTGTTTGTACATGAAGGTGTGACCAGATCAAGCAGACGATGCTCAAGCCTCTTCATTTCATCATTACTCTCATTAATAAGTTCCACAACATGTCGTCTTACTTTCTTGTAATGCCTTCTCAGGTGTCTTATGGACTCTAAAAAGTTATAAAGAATGTTAATTAGGAGAGGGGTTTTTGTACTGCAAATGTACCAGGAACATACTAATAAAATAATAAATTATACCTTATATATATATATATATATATATATCACACAGGCTAATTAAACAACACTTGAGGATCTACTTTATATAAGTGCCCGTTTCTACTTTGTACTAACATTTCAAGTCTCACTCTCTCTCTCTCGCAATATTTATCTGTCCATCTCATAATCTGACTTTTTTTTTTACTTTTACAACTCCACTTGATTGATGCGATTACCTCTGTAACTCATCTTCATCACATGAAAGCAATGAGTACAACTTACCTAACCTATTGTTTATTCATTCATTCATTCATTCATTCATTGACATCCTTATAGACACCTGAGAAGGTGGGACCACACTTTGCACGGCAGTATTCTACAAGAACAGGTCTTACCTTCTTCCATTGTCACAATTCGAAAATCAGTCTGTTGCAATACTCGAAGCATCATCCAAAAAGTAAAAAAAACAAAAAAGAGACAGATATATTGATAAATATACAATCAAAAATAACATTTAAGTCAGAGAGTAAAAAGGTTATTGTACAAATTGTATTATATATGCCAGCAAAGTAAAAAAAAACAAAAAAAACTTTAGCTTGAGTAAACGTTTTACAAGGTAACAACACAGTGTTTAAATGCTGGATCAATTCGAAGCAAATTTGTAAACTGCTACAAATGTAACTTATTTCTCTGTAATAGTAGTGAGTTTCGAAACCGCACACATGTAATTGCATTTGTTAATTGCATTTGGCATAACTTGAAAAATCGAAAATGAACAATTAATCTGTTACCTTAAGCAGACGACTGACTGAATCCTCTAAAGTTTGAACACTACTGGTTTGAACATCGGCAGCACGACGTCACAGGACACAGTGGGGGGGATGTGTCCGAGTACCCTGCGCTAATGGCTTTGTAACGTCTTCATCTTAAAGTGTTGAGTTCATCCGAGACACTATAATGTTCTCCCCTCACAGCAAAACACTAGTGCATGTCATGTTAGACTGAAGGACAGTGGTGTTGTTTGGCACCCTGTCTTTCTATAAAGATGGTCGGACAGACACGGTGCCCCTCATTTAATCATCTGCAACTATAATAAACTTTGGAAGAGAACAGAGAACGGAGCCGGGAGGGGGGCTTCACGTTTTAAAAAAAGGACATGCTGCCCTCTGCTGGACAGACAGACACACACACACACACACACACACAAAGATTGTTACACAAACTGTTTAATGTTTAAAAGAAAAAACAACCAAAACAAAGTGGAAGAAACAAGAAAAATGTCAAAGGTATAGAAATATTTACATTGAAGTGTGTTGTGCAATGCAAATACAAAATGGCAAGATACAGTGTGCATCAAAAGCATGCTATAGTATGTATTAAAACATTACAAAAATTAAAACACCATTAACAAAAACAAAACAAAAAAATTCTTAAATGTTTTTATGAAATAAAAAATACACAATTAAGGCAACTGAACAGGCCCAATTATCAATCAACCATTTTTCTGAGCCTGTCAAGTTCTTTCTTCTGGAAATGTTGCCTCTGCATTTCTGTAACATGACGGAGGATTTTTTTTTCCAGGTACTTTGTGAAACTAGTTTGTATTCTTTCAGGAGACCAGTCCTCGTCCCAGACGCCCCTGGAAACGCCTTCACTCTGCACCGTCGCTGCATTCAGCTCCAGGTTTCTCCGATCTGACAGAAATATCAGAACATTGCTATTGTTAGTATCATGTGACTTCTGTTGAGAGAACGTTTTCGTGTCAAACAGTGAAGAGACTTAAAGCACTCACCTTTAACTTTCAGCTGGTCCATCATGTAAAGGAAGAAGGCCTGCTGCCTTTCAGACAGCCTCTCGCGGGCATCAGGTCTCTCTGGCCAAAAAGGCTCCAGGATCTTGTCAAGGCCTTCTTCAGAACGGCTCTTCTTCTGTTTTGGAGTCCAATCCGGTGAAGAAGCCGGTCTCTTCTCCTGGACTTCAGTGTTGGTAGGTGCGCCGCTTGTCTTGTCTTCCAGCTCCTTCTTTAGTTCCTGTAGCTGTCTATCTTGGTCAGCGACACGTGTTTTTAAGGCACTGAGCTCAGCCTTAACCGCAGCCATGTCACTGGTCATCCTTTCATTTAACGTATCTTGGAGGTTTTGGTTTCGTTTTTTCAACTTTGAAAATTCCTCGGTTGCAAATTTTTCCAAGGAATTTATTCGACCAACCATCGACTCTTCAAAAAGCGAGTCAACTTCATCTTCAGAGCTACTCATTGTTTTCTTGTCCTGATAGAAAAACACAGAATAGAACATTATAATTGTTTGTGTGTGTAGGTAATTGACCACATTTTGTGGTCAAACGTGCAACTTCAAAGTGAGCTTCACCTAAAATACATATGGGAAGAAATCATTAGATGCAAAAACATTATGCTGACAAAGTAACAAGACTAAAGAGAAAAATAAATAAATAATAATAAAGATCATCCATATAGGTCAATTTAAACAGCATATTACAAAACAAATGTTCATGTTATATGCTAGACTGCATTAAAGCAGCTGTACAGTGTTAAACAGTACGATTGGTAAATTGATAGATTTATTTACCCGAGCTAGATCAAAAACGATTTTCAAATGTTACAACCATATAATGATTGCATGAATAGTACTTTTAAAAAGTGCGTTTGATCTCTGGTGATGTGCAAAAGTCCGTCGTGAGTAACATGAATGAGCCATTTGCATTTAAATATAAAAGTTAATGTAATCAAAGACGTGAATATATATGTACAGGCACAACTTGTAACATCATGCAAACATGTAAAAAATAACATTTAATCTGTTACCTTGAGCAGACGATCGACTGAATCCTGTCACTAAAGTTTGAACACTACAGCTTTGAACATCGGCAGCACGACGTCACAGGACACAGAGGGGGGTGGTGTCGAGTTTCCTGCGCTAATGGCTTTGTAATGTCTTCATCGAGCAGTAGCGTAGACTTGATCCGAGCCACTCATAATGTCCCCCCCCCCCCCCCCACAGCAAAACACTAGTGCATGCCATGTTAGACTGAAGGACAGTGGTGTTGTTTGGCACCCTGTCTTTCTATAAAGATGGTCGGACAGACACGGTGCCCCTCATTTAATAATCTGCAACTATAATAAACAGAGAACGGAGCCGGGAGGGGGGCTTCACGTTTAAAAAAAAAGGATATGCTGCCCTCTTCTGGACAACTTGAGACACCGACGTTCAGGCAAAGCCAGTGTTGTGTTCTGCGTTTCTAATTTTAATTCGTTTCAGTTAAATTGAACACAAATCACTTAACCTAACTCCCATAAAGTTTTAAAGTGGAGTTAATTCAGCATAAAAAATAATATATTATTAAATAAGTTTAACATATACATATCAAGTAACATATAAAGTATGTTCATATGTGGAAATCTTATATTATTTTAAATAATTTCTTTTAAAAATGTCAGATTTCTGGCAGCAATAATATTAATAACCATGTAATAAAGTCAGAATTTTAAAATTGAAATTAATAAAGATATAAAATAATTTAATATATATATATATATATATATATATATAGGTGACAAATTGGGAACATGGAATGCCTTTAAAACTGTTATTAAACTTCTAATATTAAACTTGTTTTCTCAAAAGCTTGTGTTAAGCAAATTAAAACACTTCATAACATAAATAAGCAGCTCTGGCCAGTTATAGACACGTCGTAGTCCAGTATCCCATTGTCCTCTAATCTATAAATGTTGAATCTGAGTCTTAAAACATATCATATTAAATATATAATATAATATATAAACAATCTTCACATCTGACCCCGGCGACTAACAGCATTTGAACCCTCTTGCAATGGCTGCACGAGCTGAGAAGAGGTAAGGCTTGTGTTTTTGTTTCACACCTTTATTTGCTTGTGTTTGTTGGTGTTTCCTTGTTTTATTTGGAATATTCATAACAGTTTAAACTGGACTGTAAATATAGTGCAAAACAAATGCTTTCCGTATGTAACACCCCCCGACACGGGTCCGCACCGCTCCATCTCGTATCTTGTGCCGAGCGGGTCTCGAACCCGGGCGGCGCGGCGCTAAACGGCCCTAAACCGTTTCCCATTCATTCTCAATGGTAGTGCTAAACCACTACGGATGTAATATTCTTTCGGCCGCTAGCGCTCCCGTGGCGCACTTCCGGGTTCCGGCGTCGCGGGAAGCTTGAATTCACAGAAGAAGAAAACACGGCAGCGATCGCTTCGGTTCTTTAATTCAACACATTCTCGTCTTATTTATCAAAGGTAAGATGCTTTATGCGACATCAGTTTATGTTTTGTTACCAAACTTTGCCCCGTTGTGCTTTGTTTACCGTTGATCATCGTGGGGTTGTTTGTTTGCATGCCAAATTATGAATGAACATAGCTGTAGTTAACCTTTCTGTGTATTGTTTTTCATCATTAACACTCATTTGTTGATTACAAGCTAAATTATGAATGAGCATAACCATTATTTTCATTGTTGTAATGAGATGACATGTATTCAGCTGTTTAAAAATGTTTTCTGACCATGGTTTTACTGTAGTAACCATAATCTAGCCATACACAACAATAAATGTACCATTTTCCTGACTGTATTGGGCTTTATATTTGCATGAAACTGTTAATGAATTTCAGTCTGCCAAGAACAGCAGGATTACTGCAGTATTGTAGTGTGTGTGTGTTTATTTGTGTCTGTAATATAATTATTAATTTATGTAATATTTCTATTGTGTTTTCTTGTAGAGACCACTACTCGTGCCCTTGCTGTCATCTTTTCCTGATACACGTCCAGATACTCAGTCAGATACAGGTAAATATTGGACACATTAACATCATACACAAAAGGGTTTTTAAGTCTTAAAATGTCTTTATTTACCGTTACACAAATCAATGCCTTAAGAACGTTTTAAATCAGAGCAGAAATTCAGAAAATGATGGATGCAAAGCAAAAAGTGAATGAATCTCTTCCTCTGTGTTTTGTCTTGTTTTCTAGTACAAATATCAAACATCTTTCAATCAAGATATGTTTAATTCAGATGCAAATATAAACAAAGTCTTGAAAAATGTAATAAATTAAATGAGTTTATTTCTTAAAACAATAACAACTATCTGTCAATGAGTAATCGAAACGTCCCTTTAAATTGAGGTTACTATTTTGCCAATTATGGCAGATATTAGTTCTTGTTTTAATCACTTCAAACAAGACTTTGTATTTGATGTCATTTTGTATCTCCAGTAAATGTATCTTTATTTAAGAATCTTTAGGCATTTGCACTGGAAAACAAGACAAAAATACTGAGGAAGAAGCATTTTTTTGCAGCATGATCTGAAGCTACAGTAAAATATATTCCCATAATATAGTGTCAGGAGTTTTTCAGGGAGCTTTTGTAAAAATGAATTAAAATTATGAATGCCTGTTGAAATTTGTATTTTCAAACTCGGAAGTTAAAACAACTCATCGTGTTTCTCTCCAGACATTTACATTATAAAGAACATATTTGTTTTTTCCCTCATTTGTTCCTCAAATTTTATTTAATTGGTCTTAAAAAGGTATTTTCTTAAACATGCAACTAGTTGCAGACACCACTGCTACACTGCCTGTGCCCTCACTGTTTTCGTATCATGGTTCCCACGTTGAGCCTCAATCAGGATTTTCGTGCAATTTGTTGTTTCAATGCGCATGCTCATAATCCATTATACAACAAGATATGTGATAAGAGGTTAATGATTTAAACATTCTATTTGCCTTGCCTTTTTTATTTCAATTATGCCATGATCCACGTGTGTGCATCTTGTCCCTGATGATCACAAGGTGACCTGTCTTGTTTAATAGGTTTAATCCAAACACAGCCCGTCCGTCGACGACCCTCCCGGCATTGAGGATTGACAGCTGGTGCTGAGAATGGCTGGGCCAGACTGTGTCAGGATGCAAAGGTACCTGCAGATGGGCACGAGCTCTCAGAGTTTAAAATGTCTTGTAAACATTTTAGCAGCCATTAACCCCCCACAGACTAAAATTGATTGTCGCACACAGAGTTCGCACACAGAGTTGACACACACACAGAGTCTCGCACACAGAGTCTCGCACACAGATCTCGCACACAGAGTCTCGCACACAGAGTCTCGCACACAGAGTCTCGCACACAGAGTCTCGCACACAGAGTCTCGCACACAGATCTCGCACACAGAGTCTCGCACACAGAGTCTCGCACACAGAGTCTCGCACACAGAGTCCGCACACAGAGTCTCGCACACAGAGTCTCGCACACAGAGTCTCGCTCGCACACAGAGTCTCGCACACAGAGTCTCGCACACAGAGTCTCGCACACAGAGTCTCGCACACAGAGTCTCGCACACAGAGTCTCGCACACAGAGTCTCGCACACAGACTCGTCTCGCACACAGAGTCTCGCACACAGAGTCTCGCACACAGAGTCTCGCACACAGAGTCTCGCACACAGAGTCTCGCACACAGTCTCGCACACAAGTCTCGCACACAGAGTCTCGCACACAGAGTCTCGCACACAGAGTCTCGCACACAGAGTCTCGCACACAGAGTCTCGCACACAGAGTCTCGCACACAGAGTCTCGCACACAGAGTCTCGCACACAGAGTCTCGCACACAGAGTCTCGCACACAGAGTCTCGCACACAGAGTCTCGCACACAGAGTCTCGCACACAGAGTCTCGCACACAGAGTCTCGCACACAGAGTCTCGCACACAGAGTCTCGCACACAGAGTCTCGCACACAGAGTCTCGCACACAGAGTCTCGCACACAGAGTCTCGCACACAGAGTCTCGCACACAGAGTCTCGCACACAGAGTCGCACACACAGAGCCTCGCACACAGAGTCTCGCACACAGTCTCGCACACAGAGCCTCGAGTCTCGCACACAGCCTCGCACACACAGAGCCTCGAGTCGCACACACAGAGCCTCGCACACAGAGCCTCGCACACACAGAGCCTCGCACACACACACAGAGCCTCGCACACACAGAGCCTCGCACACACCACACCTCGCACACACAAGCCTCGCACACACACACACAGAGCCTCGCACACACACACAGAGCCTCGCACACACAGAGCCTCGCACACACACACACAGAGCCTCGCACACAGAGCCTCGCACACACACACACAGAGCCTCGCACACACACACACAGAGCCTCGCACACACACACACAGAGCCCGCACACACACACACAGCACACACACACACAAGCACACACACACAGAGCCTCGCACACACACACACAAGCCTCGCACACACAGAGCCTCGCACACACACACAGAGCCTCGCACACACACACACCTCGCACACACACACACAGAGCCTCGCACACACACACACAGAGCCTCGCACACACACACACAGCCTCGCACACACACACACACAAGCCTCGCACACACACACACAGAGCCTCGCACACCCACACACAGAGCCTCGCACACACACACACACAAGCCTCGCACACACACACTCGCACACACACACACACACAGAGCCCGCACACACACACACACAGAGCCTCGCACACACACACACACAGAGCCTCGCACACACACACACACCTCGCACGCACACACAGAGCCTCGCACACACACACACACTCGCACACACACACAGAGCCTCGCACACACAGAGCCTACACAGAGCACGCACACACACACACAGAGCCTCGCACCCCACACAACACAGAGCCTCGCACACACACACACAGAGCCTCGCACACCCACACACAGACCACGCACACACACACACACAGCACACACACACACAAGCCTCGCACACACACACACAGAGCCTCGCACCACACACACCACACACACACACAGAGCCTCGCACACACACACACAGAGCCTCGCACACACACACCAGCCTCGCACACACACACACAGCACACACACACACAGCCTCGCACACACACACACAGAGCCTCGCACACACACACACACAGAGCCTCGCCGCACACACACACAGCACACAACCACACAAGCACACACACACACCTCGCACACACACACACAGAGCCTCGCACACACACACACAGAGCACACACACCTCGCACACACACACACAGCACACACACACACAGCCTCGCACACACACACACACAGAGCCTCGCACACACACACACACAGAGCCTCGCACACACACACACACACACACACAGAGCACACACACACACCTCGCACACACGACACGCACACACACACACAGAGCCTCGCACACACACACACAGCTCGCCGCACACACACAGAGCCTCGCACACACACACACAGCACACACACACACACAGCCTCGCACACACACACACACAGCACACACACACACACAGCACACACCCACCCTCGCACACACACACACACAGAGCCTCGCACACACACACACACAGCACACACACACACACAGCCTCGCACACACACACACACAGAGCCTCGCACACACACACACACAGAGCACCACACACACACAGAGCTCGCACACACACACACACAGAGCCTCGCACACACACACACACAGAGCCTCGCACACACACACACACAGAGCCTCGCACACACACACACACAGAGCCTCGCACACACACACACACAGCCTCGCACACACACACACACAGAGCCTCGCACACACACACACACAGAGCCTCGCACACACACACACACAGAGCCTCGCACACACACACACACAGAGCCTCGCACAGACGCACACACACACACACAGAGCCTCGCACACACAACACAGCCGGACAGACACAGAGCCTCGCACAGACAGACACAGAGCCTCGCACAGACAGACACAGAGCCTCGCACAGACAGACACAGAGCCTCGCACAGACAGACACAGAGCCTCGCACAGACAGACACAGAGCCTCGCACAGACAGACACAGAGTCTCACACACACACAGAGTCTCACACACACACAAAGGGTACCCTTTTATTAGTTTTTTTTGTCCAAAATTTGGTTTGGGTTCCTGAAAATATGCCAGTGAGGATCTTTTTTTTATTAAGTGGGCTTAAGTCGCCCTCTCCTGGATGAAACTGTGCATAGCACGTGTTAAAAACTGCTACGGATTGAGAAACCTTAGCAAAAAATCACAATATGGAACATGCTTTCAGACGGATGTCTTCAATCCCAGACAGTCCATCCTTCAGGTGTGTCCAGCTGTTTATTAAATTCTATTTTACCTTTATTTTTATCCTGCTATTAGATTGAAATCTACCTATCATCTATCTCCTTAAATTGAATTTGTATTTTTTTATTTGTTTTTTCCCTCATTTGTTCCTCAAATTTTATTTACTTGGTCTTAAAAAGCTATTTTCTTAAACATTCAACTAGTTGCAGACACCACTGCTACACTGCCTGTGCCCTCACTGTTTTCGTATCATGGTTCCCACGTTGAGCCTCGATCAGGATTTTCGAGCAATTTGTTGTTTCAATGCGCATGCTCATAATCCATTATACAACAAGATATGTGATAAGAGGTTAATGATTTAAACATTCTATTTGCCTTGCCTTTTTTATTTCAATTATGCCATGATCCACGTGTGTGCATCTTGTCCTGATGATCACAAGGTGACCTGTCTTGTTTAATAGGTTTAATCCAAACACAGCCCGTCCGTCGACGACCCTCCCGGCATTGAGGATTGACAGCTGGTGCTGAGAATGGCTGGGCCAGACTGTGTCAGGATGCAAAGGTACCTGCAGATGGGCACCGAGCTCTCAGAGTGTTAAAATGTCTTGTAAACATTTTAGCAGCCATTAACCCCCCACAGACTAAAATTGATTGTCTTTTGACACACACACACACACACACACACACACAGACACACACACACAGAGTCTCGCACACAGAGTCTCGCACACAGAGTCTCGCACACAGAGTCTCGCACACAGAGTCTCGCACACAGAGTCTCGCACACACTCGCACACAGAGTCCTCGCACACAGAGTCTCGCACACAGAGTCTCGCACACACAGAGCCTCGCACACACAGAGCCTCGCACACAGAGCCTCGCACACACACAGAGCCTCGCACGCACACACAGAGCCTCGCACGCACACACAGAGCCTCGCACGCACACACAGAGCCTCGCACGCACACACAGAGCCTCGCACGCACACACAGAGCCTCGCACGCACACACAGAGCCTCGCACGCACACACAGAGCCTCGCACGCACACACAGAGCCTCGCACCACGCACACACACAGAGCCTCGCACACACACACAGAGCCTCGCACACACACACAGAGCCTCGCACGCACACACACAGAGCCTCGCACACACACACAGAGCCTCGCACACACACACAGAGCCTCGCACACACAGACACAGAGCCTCGCACACACACACAGAGCCTCGCACACAGACAGACACAGAGCCTCGCACACAGACAGACACAGAGCCTCGCACACAGACAGACACAGAGCCTCGCACACAGACAGACACAGAGCCTCGCACACAGACAGACACAGAGCCTCGCACACAGACAGACACAGAGCCTCGCACACAGACAGACACAGAGCCTCGCACACAGACAGACACAGAGCCTCGCACACAGACAGACACAGAGCCTCAGTCCGCACACAGACAGACACAGAGCCTCGCACACAGACAGACACAGAGCCTCGCCCACAGCACACGCACACAGACAGACACAGAGCCTCGCACACAGACAGACACAGAGCCTCGCACACAGACAGACACAGAGCCTCGCACACAGACAGACACAGAGCCTCGCACACAGACAGACACAGAGCCTCGCACACAGACAGACACAGTCTCACACACACACAGAGTCTCACACACACACAAAGGGTACCCTTTATTCGTTTTTTTTTTGTCCAAAATTTGGTTTGGGTTCCTGAAAATATGCCAGTGAGGATCTTTTTTTTATTAAGTGGGCTTAAGTCGCCCTCTCCTGGATGAAACTGTGCATAGCACGTGTTAAAAACTGCTACGGATTGAGAAACTTTAGCAAAAAAACACAGTATGGAACATGCTTTCAGACGGATGTCTTCAATCCCAGACAGTCCATCCTTCAGGTGTGTCCAGCTGTTTATTAAATTCTCTTTTACGTTTATTTTTATCCGGTTATTAGATTGAAATCTACCTATCATCTATCTCCTTAAATTGAATTTGTATTTTTTAATATCCACTGGATCAATCGAATCAATCTAAAATTGTGACTCTGTATTTTTCGGCAATAACACTGACTGACACCTAAACTTACCGTGAGTGGCCATGTGGATTGTAGACACCTGACGGTTTTACCCTTAATGGGTACGGTTATCTAACCTTGACCTACACAGGACCCTAAACCTAAGGTCACTATCCCTAAGGAAAATTCCCCTCTTATTACACCTCTTATTCAATATTCTAAAATATATATACATGCAAAACAACAAGTCAACAGACTACAGTTGAATGCTTTTTAAAGAACTAAATATTCGTACAGACAAATGGCCAGCATAGGACAGTGGCACATTTAAACAATGTAACATTTAACGTAAAAAAAAAATGGATTGCTCTTTTAGTATGTTAAATTATAGACCGTCCATCCTTCAGGTGTGTCCTGCTGTTTATGGATCTTTGTCCATTTATATTTTTTTATCAATCCATTCATCTGAACCTACCAACACCTGAAAGGGGGCAGCTTCCCGATCTAACGATACCACACACGTGTAATTCGGGACTACGAGTCAACAGATACGCCCAGTTAAGCTTTGGCCAATCGGATGCAATATTCTAATGAGGGTGGTTACTAATGAGGATGAAAGTCGTTTTTACCTCTATACCTAGCCTGAAAGAGGGTAGCTTCCCGTTCTAACGATACCACACACGTGTAATTCGGGCCTACGAGTCAGCAGATACGCCCAGTTAAGCTTTGGCCAATCGGATGCAATATTCTAATGAGGGTGGTTACTAATGAGGGTGAAAGTCGTTTTTACCTCTATACCTAACCCTAACCCTAACCCTAACCTAACCCTAACCCACACACAACCGCACACACAGAGCCTCGCACACACAGAGCCTCGCACACACAGAGCCGCACGCACACACAGAGCCTCGCACGCACACACAGAGCCTCGCACGCAACACAGAGCCTCGCACGCACACACAGAGCCTCGCACGCACACACAGAGCCTCGCACGCACACACAGAGCCTCGCACGCACACACAGAGCCTCGCACGCACACACAGAGCCTCGCACACACACACAGAGCCTCGCACACACACACAGAGCCTCGCACACACACACAGAGCCTCGCACACACCACACAGAGCCTCGCACACACACACAGAGCCTCGCACACACACACAGAGCCTCGCACAACAGACACAGAGCCTCGCACACAGACAGACACAGAGCCTCGCACACAGACAGACACAGAGCCTCGCACACAGACAGACACAGAGCCTCGCACACAGACAGACACAGAGCCTCGCACACAGACAGACACAGAGCCTCGCAACAGACAGACACAGAGCCTCGCACACAGACAGACACAGAGCCTCGCACACAGACAGACACAGAGCCTCGCACACAGACAGACACAGAGCCTCGCACACAGACAGACACAGAGCCTCGCACACAGACAGACACAGAGCCTCGCACACAGACAGACACAGAGCCTCGCACACAGACAGACACAGAGCCTCACACAGACAGACACAGAGCCTCACACAGACAGACACAGTCTCACACACACACAGAGTCTCACACACACACAAAGGGTACCCTTTTATTCGTTTTTTTTTGTCCAAAATTTGGTTTGGGTTCCTGAAAATATGCCAGTGAGGATCTTTTTTTTATTAAGTGGGCTTAAGTCGCCCTCTCCTGGATGAAACTGTGCATAGCACGTGTTAAAAACTGCTACGGATTGAGAAACTTTAGCAAAAAAACACAGTATGGAACATGCTTTCAGACGGATGTCTTCAATCCCAGACAGTCCATCCTTCAGGTGTGTCCAGCTGTTTATTAAATTCTCTTTTACGTTTATTTTTATCCGGTTATTAGATTGAAATCTACCTATCATCTATTTCCTTAAATTGAATTTGTATTTTTAATATCCACTGGATCAATCGAATCAATCTAAAATTGTGACTCTGTATTTTTCGGCAATAACACCTGACTGACACCTAAACTTACCCGTGAGTGGCCATGTGGATTGTAGACACCTGACGGTTTTACCCTTAATGGGTACGGTTATCTAACCTTGACCTACACAGGACCCTAAACCTAAGGTCACTATCCCTAAGGAAAATTCCCCTCTTATACACCTCTTATTCACTATTCTAAAATATATATACATGCAAAACAACAAGTCAACAGACTACAGTTGAATGCTTTTTAAAGAACTAAATATTCGTACAGACAAATGGCCAGCATAGGACAGTGGCACATTTAAACAATGTAACATTTAACGTAAAAAATAAATGGATTGCTCTTTTAGTATGTTAAATTATAGACCGTCCATCCTTCAGGTGTGTCCTGCTGTTTATGGATCTTTGTCCATTTATATTTTTTTATCAATCCATTCATCTGAACCTACCAACACCTGAAAGGGGGCAGCTTCCCGGATCTAACGATACCACACACGTGTAATTCGGGACTACGAGTCAACAGATACGCCCAGTTAAGCTTTGGCCAATCGGATGCAATATTCTAATGAGGGTGGTTACTAATGAGGATGAAAGTCGTTTTTACCTCTATACCTAGCCTGAAAGAGGGTAGCTTCCCGGTTCTAACGATACCACACACGTGTAATTCGGGCCTACGAGTCAGCAGATACGCCCAGTTAAGCTTTGGCCAATCGGATGCAATATTCTAATGAGGTGGTTACTAATGAGGGTGAAAGTCGTTTTTACCTTTACCAAACCCAGTAACTAACCTCCCTAACCCTGTTAAAATAACCCGTGATAACTGTCAATAATAAGATTGCGTTTAGGTCAACAATATGCCAGTAATGTGGTATTCTTAATTAGAAAGTCGTAATAAACTTATATACCTAACCCTAACCCTAACCTAACCTAACCCTAACCTAACTAATAACTAACCCTAACACCCCTAACCCTAAACCCCTAACCCCTAACCCTAACCCTGGCCCTAACCCTAACCCTAACCAAACAAACCCCAACTAACCCCCCCAGACAACCACGCCACTGCTAATCACAAAAGATAACCCTTGACTAACCCAAAAGTTAACCTTCTAAACCTGGACAGTTATAAGATTGATAACTCTATATCTATCTTCCATCTCTCTATCTACTCGAGGAAATAAACAGGGGCTAATAACTCGCCCTCTCCTGGATGACAATGGGAATAGCATGTGTTAAAACTGGCAAGTGTTAAGCATGTGTCAAGGATTCAAACAATTTAGCAGAAACTCACACTATGCTGGAAGCTGCAAGTGAACTGTTCTGTGACCTTTGACCTGGAGGTCTAAAACCACACTCCATCTATGAAAAATAAGTACGTAGAATGAGTTATCAAATCATTTCGTATAATTATCTCACAAATGCTTATAGATCATTGAAATCATTCTAAAGATTAGACTGAACTGCACTGTGACCTTTGACCTGGATATCTAACGACACACTCCATCTATGAAAACTAAGCAAGGCACAAGGCAAGTTTATTTATGTAGCACATTTCATACACAATGGTAATTCAAAGTGCTTTACATGAAAGGAAGTTGAATAGTGATTAAAAATAATAATCACAGCAATTAAAAAAGGAGCTAAAAATAATAATATCAAATAATTATACAAAAAATACAATGCAATCATTTCGGACATTCAACAAATGAAAATAATTTGTTTATGCTCTGAGAAATGCACCAAAGCGACAGATAAAACCTGTAACACCTAAAAGGAGAAACTAATAAAATTGTTGGAAGGTTTTAGAAACAATTAAACAAAAAATTGAAATAAGATATCACAGAAACACGTCATAAGGTGAAAAACAAAAGTTTAAAGACGTACAAAACAAAGCAGAAAGAGGGTTAGTCGCCCTCTCAGATCGCACAGTTTTCTACTTATTGCACACATGTTTCATATTTTTTTTTATCACTGACCGTATACTATATTGAATGCACAGTTTTCAACTTGTTGCATATATGTTCTAAATTTTTTCATACCTGATCATTTACCAACTTGCTTGTACAGATTATACATACAAATACATTTAATTAAATAGGTCGAAACTTAACTGACGTTGTCTCTCCAATTAATTCCACTGCCAAGATCCTCCATCACTGTAGAACCTAGGGTAAATAACAAAAACATTCACTTAGTTATGAAAAGAAGTGGCCTGTATCTCAGTCTAAGCATGTTATCTCAGTCTTTAGATTTTACAAAAATGCTAAATATAAAAAAGCCTTTTTGAAAGTGCAGTACCTTTGTCTGCCCACAAGATGTACCCATCACGCCACCTATGAACCTAACCTATCTTAAAATCCTATACACATGGTAAGGACATCTCAGCACCTTGGGAAATACAGAACTGGTGTTATAGGATGATCTAGGAGGATTATGCTCAACCAGAGGATTCAAATTCGTATTGTACCTCTATAACTAACACTAATCCTAATTTAATATTTTTTTGAGATAAAAAAAGTTCCAAAAAACAACTCACTCGAACCTAGGCAAGCAACAACAATTTCTCACACTCACACTCACACTCTCAACTCATACAAATGCTAATGAAATGAAAGGACTGTGGCCTTTAGATCTAACCTGAACACACACACACACACACACTCTCTCTGTCTCTCTCGATCTACCAGGCTGTGATCCAGGCCCTCCACTAAAACCACAATCCATCTATGAAGAATAAGTTATTAAATAATTTAATATAATTATCTCACAAATGCTTATAGATCATTGAAATCATTCTAAACATTAGACTGAACTGCACTGTGACCTTTGACCTGGATATCTAACGACACACTCAATCTATGAAAACTAAGCAGGGCACAAGGCAAGTTTATTTATGTAGCACATTTCATACACAGTGCTAATTCAAGGTGATTTACATGAAAGGAAATGGAATAGTGATTAAAAATAATAATCACAGCAATAAAAACAAGGAGTTAAAAATAATAATATCAAATAATTATACACAAAAACAGCGCGTCGATTCAGGATTCCCCCCAGACCGCATGTTTTATGACAAGTGGCGGGCCTTCCAGTATGCCCAGAGAGTGAAACATCTGCTGTGTAAGTCTCCAAATCACTCAATACGGCATCGACTAAAGTGAATGTAATTACTAAAGGATTAATGTTATTTGATTCTGTCTTTTAGCGTGCTTCACGTGGAGAAAACCTTCGGCGACAAAGGTGGCAAGGCTGATCGAGCTGGAGGACCGGAAGGTCAACTTCCCCAAGCCTGAAAAGGTCATAGAACTGGGGAAACCATCTCCCAAGCCCACCATCGAAACAGACCCACTTTTAATCTAATGTTTCGATTCTACAAAAATGCTAAATATAAAAAAGCCTTTTTGAAAGTGCAGTACCTTTGTCTGCCCACAAGATGTAGCCATCATGCCACCTATGAACCTAACCTATCTTAAAATCCTATACAAATCAAATCAAATCAAATCCCTTTTATTGTCACATCACCACAGCACAAGTGCCTTGGTGAGTGAAATTCTTACGAGCGTGCTCCAGACAGTGCAAAACAAAACAAAACAAAAAAAACAACAGTTTACATATGGACAGTACATATTTACAGACTGTACAGAGGACAGTGTGCAAAATACACATACATATACTCAGTACACATAGTGTACTATATAGACATACTTAGTTATCAGCTACACATTATACACCGTATGTACACAATCTATACATTATGTAATCTATACATAGTAATAATGTGAAGGTGCAACAGATTATAAATTTACAGCAGATTGGTTGTGCAACAGGTAGATGTGCAAGGTGCAACATATTATGCATAAGCAATGTCGTGGGTGTGCTTTGTATGGTGTCCAGTGCAGTGTGTGCGTGTAGTCCGGTAGAACTGTGTTAAAGTGCAGTGCATGGCATGTTGTGTGAGTGGGAGTGTGTTGTAGGGTGGGTCATTTCTGATTGTTCATTAGCCTGATAGCCTGAGGGAAAAAGCTGTCCCTCAGTCGGCTAGTGTGGGATCGGATGCTGCGGAGACGTCTCCCTGAGGGCAGCAGAGAGAACAGACTGTGGGACGGGTGGCTGGAGTCTTTGATAATCCTCCGGGCTTTCCTTGCACACCGCCTGGTGTAGGTGTCCTGGAGGGAGGGAAGCTCACCTCCAACAATGTGGCGGGCAGTTCGCACGACCCTTTGCAGGGCTTTGCGGTTGCCAGCGGTGCTGTTTCCAAACCAGGCGGTGATGCAGCCGGTCAGGATGCTCTCCACAGTGCAGGTGTAGAAGGATCTGAGGATTCTGGGGCTCATTCCAAACTTCCTCAGCCGTCTCAGGAAGAAGAGGCGCTGATGTGCCTTCTTCAGCACTGCATCTGTGTGAACAGACCATGTGAGATCCTCGGTGATGTGAACTCCGAGGAACTTAAAGCTGCTCACCCGCTCCACAGGTGTCTTGTCGATGGTGATGGGTGTGTGTTCTCTGCTCTGTCTCCTGTAATCCACCACCAGCTCCTTGGTCTTGTCGATGTTGAGTGAGAGGTGGTTCTCCTGACACCATTTAGTCAGGGTACTCACCTCCTCTCTGTAGGCCGTCTCATCGTTGTCGGTGATCAGGCCTATCACCGTTGTGTCATCAGCAAATTTGACGATGACATTGGAGCTGTGTGTTGCTGTACAGTCGTGTGTGTACAGGGAGTACAGGAGTGGGCTGAGGACGCAGCCCTGCGGTGCACCAGTGTTGAGGGTCAGGGGAGATGAGGTGTTGTTGCCCATTCTGACCACCTGACTTCTGCCTGTCAGGAAGTCCAGGATCCAGCTGCACAGAGATCTGTTCAGTCCCAGAGTGTGGAGCTTCGCAACCAGTGTGGCTGGCACTATGGTGTTAAATGCCGAGCTATAATCCACGAACAGCATCCTCACATAAGTGTTCTTATTTTCCAGGTGGGAGAGAGCAGTGTGCAGGGTAAAGGCAATAGCATCATCTGTGGAACGGTTACTGCGGTATGCAAATTGTAGTGGGTCCAGTGAAGCAGGAAGCACAGAGCAGATGTGTTCTCTGACGAGCTTCTCAAAACACTTGCTGAAGATGGGGGTCAGAGCAACGGGCCTCCAGTCATTCAAGCATGTGACTTTATTTTTGGTAAGGACATCTCAGCACCTTGGGAAATACAGAACTGGTGTTATAGGATGATCTAGGAGGATTATGCTCAACCGGAGGATTCAAATTCGTATTGTACCTCTATAACTAACACTAATCCTAATTTAATATTTTTTTGAGATAAAAAAGTTCCAAAAAACAACTCACTCGAACCTAGGCAAGCAACAACAATTTCTCACACTCACACTCACACTCTCAACTCATACAAATGCTAATGAAATGAAAGGACTGTGGCCTTTAGATCTAACCTGAACACACACACACACACACACACACACTCTCTCTCTGTCTCTCTCGATCTACCAGGCTGTGATCCAGGCCCTCCACTAAAACCACACTCCATCTATGAAGAATAAGTTATTAAATAATTTAATATAATTATCTCACAAATGCTTATAGATCATTGAAATCATTCTAAACATTAGACTGAACTGCACTGTGACCTTTGACCTGGATATCTAACGACACACTCAATCTATGAAAACTAAGCAGGGCACAAGGCAAGTTTATTTATGTAGCACATTTCATACACAGTGCTAATTCAAGGTGCTTTACATGAAAGGAAGTGGAATAGTGATTAAAAATAATAATCACAGCAATAAAAACAAGGAGTTAAAAATAATAATATCAAATAATTATACACAAAAACAGCACGTCGATTCAGGATTCCCCCCAGACCGCATGTTTTATGACAAGTGGCGGGCCTTCCAGTATGCCCAGAGAGTGAAACATCTGCTGTGTAAGTCTCCAAATCACTCAATACGGCATCGACTAAAGTGAATGTAATTACTAAAGGATGAATGTTATTTGATTCTGTCTTTTAGCGTGCTTCACGTGGAGAAAACCTTCGGCGACAAAGGTGGCAAGGCTGATCGAGCTGGAGGACCGGAAGGTCAACTTCCCCAAGCCTGAAAAGGTCATAGAACTGGGGAAACCATCTCCCAAGCCCACCATCGAAACAGACCCACTTTTAATGAGTTTGTGTGTGTGTGTGTGTGTGTGTGTGTGTGTGTGTGTGTGTGTGTGTGTGTGTGTGTGTGTGTGTGTGTGTGTGTGTGTGTGTGTGTGTGTGTGTGTGTGTGTGTGTGTGTGTGTGTGTGTGTGTGTGAGTGTGTGTGTGTGTGTGTGTGTGTGTGTGTGTGTGTGTGTTCTGTGTGTGTGGTGTGTGTGTGTGTGTGTGTGAGTGGTGTGTGTGTGGTGGAAGACCTGGACGGGCCTGGCTGTCAAAGACTTCGGTCCAGAGGGAGGTCTAGGTGAGAGAACCTTTCATTTGTCTTGTAAACAGTTTAGCACCATTAAAACCACGCAATCAAAAATGGATTCCTAAAATATATCCATCTATCTGAAACTAAGAAAATTGTTGGAAGGTTTAGAAACAATTAAATAAAAAATAGAAATGATACATAAAAGAATCACATTATAAGGTTAAAGAAAAGAGCAAATGTATACAACAACAACAGCAGCACCTTTTTTATTATTTTTTATTTATAGTGCTCCGCCTGTTTATTAAGCTTTTGCAAAAATAAAAGAATGAAGATACAGGAGAATAGAAACAAATATTTATCCAACTCTACCCAGCACCAAATTTTGGAGAAAAAAAAAACAAATAAAAGGCTCCCGGGTTTATGAAAATATGCCAGTGAGGATCTGTTTTTATTAAGAGGGCTTAAGTCGCCCTCTCCTGGATGAAAATGTGCATAGCACGTGTTAAAAACTGCTACGGATTGAGAAACCTTAACAAAAAATCACAGTATGGAACATGCTTTCAGACGGATGCCTTCACTCCCAGACAGTCCATCCTTCAGGTGTGTCCAGCTGTTTATTAAATTCTCTTTTCGTTTATTTTTATCCGGTTATAAGATTGAAATCTACCTATCGTCTATCTCCTTAAATTTAGTTTGTATTTTCTAATATCCACTGGATCGATCGAATCAATCTAAAATTGCGACTCTGTATTTTTCGGTAATAACACCTGACTGACACCTAAACTTACCCCTGAGTGGCCGTGTGGATTGTAGACACCTGACGGTTTTACCCTAATGGGTACAGTTATCTAACCTTGACCAACACACGACCCTAAACCTAAGGTCACTATCCCTAAGGAAAATTCCCCTCTTAAACCTTACACCTAAAAGATTTTTACCCCTAGACTAAAATAGCCCTAATTAATTAATTGGTTCATTTAAAACTAAAACAGGAAACATCCGAAATACACCGACAAAAGATGATGAGTTTTGGTGGGTGCTGAGATGAGGGGCTCAATTCAAGCGGACACTAAAGCGGGCAGCGCAAATCTAGGCCGGAGCACAACCAGGGTCAGACTGGTCTGACCTTTGGAGGTTTTTAATTCCTAACCCACGTGTGTGCATCTTGTCCCTGATGATCACGTGGTATCTTCAGTACATAATTATGAAGTGTATATAAATTTACGTGCAAAATAAGTTTCGAAGCAAAACCAATAATCACCCAAGTACATTGTACCCATTGGCATAAGCAAATAAAACATAAATAAATATTATGAACGCACGGTGCACATCCGTGTACTCGATATCAAAATCAAGCACCGATAATAAGGACGTCCTGATGATTAGATTAACCGCCTACAGAAGAAGGACTCGCATTACCAGGAAAAAAAACGAACGAAAGGGTCCCAGGTTTCTGAAAATATGCCAGGGAGGATCTGTTGTATTAAGAGGACCTAAGTCGTCCTCTCCTGGATGAAACCGTGAATAGCACGTTTTCTCGGACGGGACAATATAGTCCATTTATGTCCATTAAAATGGAAAATGAAGTAAACTGTGGCGTATTATACCCAAAAAGGATTCCTACAGTGGAGACTAACACTCGTATGCATGTCATCATTGAAACAACATACTGATTCTGACCCGTACGTATTAAAATATATAAAACAACAAGTCAACGTACTACATTTGAATGCTTTTTAAAAGACTAAATATTCCTACAGACAAATGGCCAGTGAAGGACAGTGAAACATTTAAACAATGTAACATTTAACATTAAAAAAATGGATTGCTCTTTTAGTATGTTAAATTATAGACCGTCCATCCTTCAGGTGTGTCCTGCTGTTTATGGATCTTTGTCCATTTATGTTTTTTATCAATCCATTCATCTGAATACTACCACTTCAAAATGAAAGGGGGATCTTCCCGATAAAAATACCAACACTGTAATTCGGGACTACGAGTCAGAATACGCCATAGTTAAAAATTGGCAATAACATAATGAAAACAATTCTAAAAGAGGTGAATTCTAAATAAATCTAATAACTATACCCTAACCTTAAAATCAATAATAAACCCTAAAAAACTAACCCTAACCTAATAACCAATCTGTAAATAACAAAATAACGAAAAAAAAACATAACCAAAAAAAAACTTCAGTAAAAAAATGCTAATTCAAATTTAAAGCAAAATGCAAAAAATTTTTTCTTTCTAAAAAAATGAAATTTTTCAACAAAAAATAAATTTAATTTCAAGTTTTTAAATTTTTTTGCAAAAAAAAGTTTAAAGCTTATAAAAAAAAAATTTAAAAAATATAAAAAACAATATCATATAAATTTAAAATGTAATGAAATTTTTGAAATTAAATAAATCATTTTAAAAGAGAAAAAATTAAAAATAAAAAAACTAAATCAAAATTTAAAACAATTCTAAATCAATACAAAAAATGATAATCATTGCATGCAAAAAATGAAATTCATTTGATATAATAATTCATATATAATAATTTTAAGACAAAAAAAAATCAAAAAAAATCATTCTTTAATAATAAACAATAAAATCACTTGCAATATAATGATTTTCAAATGTTTTAACATTTTTTGAAAAACAAAAAATTCTGAGCTCAATGAACAAAAATTCATAAAAATTAAATAACAAATTAAAAAACAAAAAACATATCAAAATTTTTTCTAATGAAAATATAAATGTTCCAATACACATGAAAAAAATGTAAAAAAGTGAGAAATCAAATCAAAAAAAAAAAAAATTCAAAGCTTAAAAAAACAAAAAATGTTTCATTCATAAAGAAAAAAAATAAAACTTAATTAAAAAAATGTTTTATTCAACAAAAAAATTCAATGAATGCAAAAAATCAATCTCAATAAAATAATACAAAAATACAATAATCAAAAAAATTTAATAATCAATATTAAAATCAAGAACATCAATTTCAAAAATAATAATGTTTTTTCAATGAAGAAAAAAGAATAAAAAATATTAAAATTTTTAAATTGCAGAAAAAAAAATTTTTAAAATAAATAAATAACAAATCAATCAAATACTTCTAATAGCATCAAAAATTTTAATGCAAATTTCAAAAAATCCTCAAAAAATTCAAATTGCATCAACAATCAT
Organism: Ptychobarbus kaznakovi; assembly: GCA_027422405.1. Taxonomy (NCBI): domain Eukaryota; kingdom Metazoa; phylum Chordata; class Actinopteri; order Cypriniformes; family Cyprinidae; genus Ptychobarbus; species Ptychobarbus kaznakovi. The sequence continues at coordinate 15,303 of JAPDDN010000638.1, read as the reverse complement.
TAAAAATATTTAAAAGGAACAAACAATAACAAAATAAAATTACATAAAATTCACAATTTTTTCAAAACAATGAAAATTTTTTGAAACAAAAGTTGAAACAATAATTTTTTAAAACAATTCAAAGAATAGTAAAAAACAATAAATATGACCATATGAAAAATTTTTTTCAATACAAAAAGACTATGAAATTAAAATTAAACAATATCAAAAAAAAAAAAATTCAGTTTAAATGAAAAAATACAAACCAATAAAAACAATAACCAAAAACCAAAAAATGTTTAAAAAAATGAAAACAAATCCAAAATGCAAAAAAAAAAATAAAAATAGAAAATGCTTAATAGGTTTTTTTAGCAAAAAAATATTTCATAAATTAAATTCTTTCTAAAAAAATTAAAATTTTTTAAATGCAAAAAAAATAATAATCAAATGTTTTAAAACGAATTAAAAATTAAAAATCATCAAATAGATAAAAGTAAAAAATTTTTGCAAAAATAAAACACAATATTCACAAAAACTTAAAACGAATAAAATAAGAATTCATAAAAAAAATCAAAAAAAAAACACATATATTCAAAAAAGTTTAAAATGCAAATTTAAAAACAATAACATAAAGTAAACAATATATCATTTAATGAAATTAAAAATCAATTTTAAAATGCAAAAATAATCATTATATCAAATTAGATCAATTTTGTAAAAAATTAAATAATTAATTGCAAAAGAACATCACAAAAAAACTAATTCAAAAAATGAAAAATTGTTAAAAAAAATGAAAAAGCAAAGCAATTCATAAAAATTCATTTCAGAAAAAATATTTTTAAACAAACAAAAAAATTTTAAAAACAAGAACAAAATAAATTCTAAAATTTCAATAAAGTTAATAAATGTATTAAAAAACCACAGAATTAAAAATTAAAAACTTCATAACATTCAAAAATCAAAATAAAATAATTAATTCAAATCAATAAACAAAAATGTTTCTTTTAAAATAAAAATAAAATTAATGAAATCAGAATACATAAAATCATGATTCAATATTTTTGAAGAAAAAAAAATTTAAAAATAAAACATTTACATATTTAAAATATGAACAAATTTTGTTTTCTAATAAAAGAATAACAACTTTTTTAAAAACAAAGGTTTTAAACTTAGTTAAAGCAAATGAAAAAAACAAAAAATATCAAAAAAAATTAATTTATCAAAAATTCTAACAGAAAACAATTCATAAATAGAATTAATAAATAAAATTTTTCTTAAAAAAATGAAAAAATTTTTTCAATGCAAAAGAAACAAATCACTTGTTCAATGTTTCAAAAAAAAAAAACAATGAAAAAAATTAAATCTTAAAATTATAACAAAAAATTTTAAATAAATTAAAAAAAAAAATGAAGTGCAAATGAAAAAAATTTAAATAATAAAAATCAAATTTATGAAATAAAAAAAAATTCTTTGAAATCATAAAATTTTGCAAAAAACAATTTTAAAAAATTATAAAAATTTAATCAAAAAATCATCAAAATCTTAATTTTTAATGAAAAAATGTTTGAAAATAAACATAAATTTAAAATTTTAAAATGTTTAAAAAAAATTTAAATAAAATAAATTAATCAAAATCACGCTTAAATAGCTTAAAAAGAGCAAAAAATAATCAACATTAAAAAGCAATTTAAAAGATTGCAAGAAAAGAATGCATCAAAAACTTCAAATCAGAAAAACAAAAATAATAGATTAATCACATCAAAACAAATAAAAGCCAATCAAAACAAAACAAAAAAATTCATTTCTAATGAAATGATAAAAAATTCACAAAACAGAAGCAATAACAATAATAAATTAAGTCAATAAAAAAAATAAAACAATAATTCATAAAAAAAATCAAAATAGCAAAACAAAAAATACAAATTCCAAATGTTTAAAACAGAATGAATATTGCACAAATCAAAACAATGTTTTAAAAAAAATAAAAAAGCAAATTCTAAATTATAAAGCAAAAAAATACAAAATCAATAAATCTCAAAAAAAAGAAAATTTTTATAACACAAATGCTCAAAAAAATTTTTTCACAAATGAAAAACTTTAAAAATTAAAAATGTTAATTTTTCAATAATCAAAAAAAATTAATTTAAATTCTAAAAATGCACAAATTTTTTAAGCTTCTAAAAACAAGATCATCGAACCAACGCACATCTGAAAGCTTCAATTTCAGATTCTAAGAGACCAAATGTAATTCTGTTTACGAGTGCAGCAGAAAAGCCCAGTGAAATTTGGCAAAGCTAATGCAAATTCAAATGATGTTTCTTTCTAATGAAATGAAATGTTTTTGCAATGCATACAGATTTTCTTTTTTTGAAGCTTAAGCTTTTTTGCAAAATAATCTTAAGCTTAAGCACAAAATCACTTCTCGAAGCCTAAGAGAACCAATTCTGTGTTTAGTGCAAATGATGAGATTGCGAGGCCACGGATGCTCAAAAACTTCTGTTTCAGTGAGAAAAAGTTAATAAATGCAATTTTAAGAGCAAAGCTCAAAACACGAAAAATGTTTCTTTCTAATGAAATGAAATGTTTTTGCAATGCAGAAGATAGATTTTCAAGTGTTTTAGGTTTTTTTTGCAGAAAAAGTCATTTTTAGAGCTTAATTGCACAAAATCACTTCTTATAGATTCTAAGACACCAATTCTGTGTTTAGTGCAAATGATGAGATTGCGAGGCCACGGATGCTCAAAAATCTGTTTCAGTGAGAAAAAGTAATAAATGCAATTTTAAGAGCAAAGCTGAAAAACATGAAAAATGTTTCTTCTAATGAAATGAAATGTTTTTTGCAATGCAGAAATTGATTTTCAAGTGTTTTAAGGTTTTTTTTGCAGAAAAAGTCATTTTAGAGCTTAATTGCACAAAATCACTTCTTTATAGCTTCTAAGAGCACCAATTCTGTGTTTAGTGCAAATGATGAGATTGCGAGGCCACGGATGCTCAAAAACTTCTGTTTCAGTGAGAAAAAGTTAATAAATGCAATTTTAAGAGCAAAGCTCAAAAACATGAAAAATGTTTCTTTCTAATGAAATGAAATGTTTTTTGCAATGCAGAAGACAGATTTTCACTTGTTTAAGCTTTTTTGCAGAAAAAAGTAATTTTAGAGCTTAATTGCACAAAATCACTTCTTTATAGCTTCTAAGAACACCAATTCTGTGTTTAGTGCAACTAAGCAAATTATGAGACGGCGAGGCCACAGATGCTCAAAAACTTCTTTCTCAGTGAGAAAAAGTTGCTAAATGAGTTGCTAAATGAGCAAAGCTCAAGTACATGAAAAATGTTTCTTTCTAATGAAATGAAATGTTTTTTGCAATGCAGAAGATAGATTTTCAAGTATTTTAGGTTTTTTTTGCAGAAAAAGTAATTTTAGAGCTTAATTGCACAAAATCACTTCTTTATAGCTTCTAAGAGCACCAATTCTGTGTTTAGTGCAAATGATGAGATTGCGAGGCCACGGATGCTCAAAAACTTCTGTTTCAGTGAGAAAAAGTTGTCAAATGCAATTTTAAGAGCAAAGCTCTAAAACATAAAAAATGTTTCTTTCTAATGAAATGAAATGTTTTTTGCAATACAGAAGACAGATGTTCATGATTTTGAGTTTTTTTGCAGGAAAAAGTCATTTTAGAGCTTAATTGCACAAAATCACTTCTTTAGAGCTTCTAAGAACACCAATTCTGTGTTTAGTGCAAATGATGAGATTGCGAGGCCACGGGTGCTCAAAAACTTCTGTTTCAGTGAGAAAAAGTTGCTAAATTCAATTTTAAGAGCAACGCTGAAGTGCACGAAAAATGTTTCTTTCTAATGAAATGAAATGTTTTTTGCAATGCAGAAGATATATTTTCAAGTGTTTTAGGTTTTTTTTGCAGAAAAAGTCATTTTAGAGCTTAATTGCACAAAATCACTTCTTTATAGCTTCTAAGAGCACCAATTCTGTGTTTAGTGCAAACGATGAGATTGCGAGGCCACGGGTGCTCAAAAACTTCTGTTTCAGTGAGAAAAAGTTGCTAAATGCAATTTTAAGAGCAAAGCTGAAGTACACGAAAAATGTTTCTTTCTAATGAAATGAAATGGTTTTTGCAATGCAAAAGATAGATTTTCAAGTGTTTTAGGTTTTTTTTGCAGAAAATGTAATTTTAGAGCTTAATTGCACAAAATCACTTCTTTATAGCTTCTAAGAGCACCAATTCTGTGTTTAGTGCAAATGATGAGATTGCGAGGCCACGGATGCTCAAAAACTTCTGTTTCAGTGAGAAAAAGTTAATAAATGCAATTTTAAGAGCAAAGCTGAAGTACACGAAAAATGTTTCTTTCTAATGAAATGAAATGTTTTTTGCAATGCAGAAGACAGATTTTCAAGTGTTTAAGCTTTTTTTGCAGAAAAAAGTCATTTTAGAGCTTAATTGCACAAAATCACTTCTTTATAGCTTCTAAGAGCACCAATTCTGTGTTTAGTGCAAATGATGAGATTGCGAGGCCACGGATGCTCAAAAACTTCTGTTTCAGTGAGAAAAAGTTAATAAATGCAATTTTAAGAGCAAAGCTCAAAAACATGAAAATGTTTCTTTCTAATGAAATGAAATGTTTTTTTGCAATGCAGAAGACAGATTTTCACTGTTTAAGCTTTTTTGCAGAAAAAAGTCATTTTAGAGCTTAATTGCACAAAATCACTTCTTATAGCTTCTAAGAGCACCAATTCTGTGTTTAGTGCAAATGATGAGATTGCGAGGCCACGGATGCTCAAAAACTTCTGTTTCAGTGAGAAAAAGTTAATAAATGCAATTTTAAGAGCAAAGCTCAAAAACATGAAAAATGTTTCTTTCTAATGAAATGAAATGTTTTTTGCAATACAGAAGACAGATGTTCATGATTTTGAGTTTTTTTGCAGGAAAAAGTCATTTTAGAGCTTAATTGCACAAAATCACTTCTTTATAGCTTCTAAGAACACCAATTCTGTGTTTAGTGCAAATGATGAGATTGCGAGGCCACGGATGCTCAAAAACTTCTGTTTCAGTGAGAAAAAGTTGCTAAATGCAATTTTAAAGAGCAAAGCTAAGTACATGAAAAATGTTCTTTCTAATGAAATGAAATGTTTTTTGCAATGCAGAAGATAGATTTTCAAGTGTTTTAGGTTTTTTTGCAGAAAAAGTCATTTTAGAGCTTAATTGCACAAAATCACTTCTTTATAGCTTCTAAGAGCACCAATTCTGTGTTTAGTGCAAATGATGAGATTGCGAGGCCACGGATGCTCAAAAACTTCTGTTTCAGTGAGAAAAAGTTGCCAAATGCAATTTTAAGAGTAAAGCTCAAAAACATGAAAACATTTTCTTTCTAATGAAATGAAATGTTTTTTGCAATGCAGAAGACAGATTTTCACTTGTTTAAGCTTTTTTTGCAGAAAAAGTCATTTTAGAGCTTAATTGCACAAAATCACTTCTTTATAGCTTCTAAGAGCACCAATTCTGTGTTTAGTGCAAATGATGAGATTGCGAGGCCACGGGTGCTCAAAAACTTCTGTTTCAGTGAGAAAAAGTTGCTAAATGCAATTTTAAGAGCAAAGCTGAAGACACGAAAAATGTTTCTTTCTAATGAAATGAAATGTTTTTTGCAATGCAGAAGACAGATTTTCAAGTGTTTAGGTTTTTTTGCAGAAAAAGTCATTTTAGAGCTTAATTGCACAAAATCACTTCTTTATAGCTTCTAAGAGCACCAATTCTGTGTTTAGTGCAAATGATGAGATTGCGAGGCCACGGATGCTCAAAAACTTCTGTTTCAGTGAGAAAAAGTTGCTAAATGCAATTTTAAGAGCAAAGCTCAAAAACATGAAAAATGTTTCTTTCTAATGAAATGAAATGTTTTTTGCAATGCAGAAGACAGATTTTCACTTGTTTAAGCTTTTTTGCAGAAAAAAGTCATTTTAGAGCTTAATTGCACAAAATCACTTCTTTATAGCTTCTAAGAGCACCAATTCTGTGTTTAGTGCAAATTATGAGATTGCGAGGCCACGGATGCTCAAAAACTTCTGTTTCAGTGAGAAAAAGTTGCTAAATGCAATTTTAAGAGCAAAGCTCAAAAACATGAAAAATGTTTCTTTCTAATGAAATGAAATGTTTTTTGCAATGCAGAAGACAGATTTTCACTTGTTTAAGCTTTTTTTGCAGAAAAAGACATTTTAGAGCTTAATTGCACAAAATCACTTCGTTAGAGCTTCTAAGAACACCAATTCTGTGTTTAGTGCAAATGATGAGATTGCGAGGCCACGGGTGCTCAAAAACTTCTGTTTCAGTGAGAAAAAGTTGCTAAATGCAATTTTAAGAGCAAAGCTGAAGTGCACGAAAAATGTTTCTTTCTAATGAAATGAAATGTTTTTTTGCAATGCAGAAGACAGATTTTCAAGTGTTTTAGGTTTTTTTTGCAGAAAAAGTCATTTTAGAGCTTAATTGCACAAAATCACTTCTTTATAGCTTCTAAGAGCACCAATTCTGTGTTTAGTGCAAATGATGAGATTGCGAGGCCACGGATGCTCAAAAACTTCTGTTTCAGTGAGAAAAAGTTAATAAATGCAATTTTAAGAGCAAAGCTCAAAAACATGAAAAAATTTCTTTCTAATGAAATGAAATGTTTTTTGCAATGCAGAAGACAGATTTTCACTTGTTTAAGCTTTTTTGCAGAAAAAGTCATTTTAGAGCTTAATTGCACAAAATCACTTCTTTATAGCTTCTAAGAGCACCAATTCTGTGTTTAGTGCAAATGATGAGATTGCGAGGCCACGGATGCTCAAAAACTTCTGTTTCAGTGAGAAAAAGTTAATAAATGCAATTTTAAGAGCAAAGCTCAAAAACATGAAAAATGTTTCTTTCTAATGAAATGAAATGTTTTTTGCAATGCAGAAGACAGATTTTCACTTGTTTAAGCTTTTTTGCAGAAAAAGTCATTTTAGAGCTTAATTGCACAAAATCACTTCTTTATAGCTTCTAAGAGCACCAATTCTGTGTTTAGTGCAAATTGTGAGATTGCGAGGCCACGGATGCTCAAAAACTTCTGTTTCAGAGAGAAAAAGTTGCCAAATGCAATTTTAAGAGCAAAGCTCAAAAACATGAAAAATGTTTCTTTCTAATGAAATGAAATGTTTTTTGCAATGCAGAAGACAGATGTTCATGATTTTGAGTTTTTTTGCAGGAAAAAGTCATTTTAGAGCTTAATTGCACAAAATCACTTCTTTATAGCTTCTAAGAGCACCAATTCTGTGTTTAGTGCAAATTATGAGATTGCGAGGCCACGGATGATCAAAAACTTCTGTTTCAGTGAGAAAAAGTTGCTAAATGCAATTTTAAGAGCAAAGCTCAAAAGCACGAAAAATGTTTCTTTCTAATGAAATTAAATGTTTTTTGCAATGCAGAAGACAGATTTTCACTTGTTTAAGTTTTTTTTGCAGAAAAAGTCATTTTAGAGCTTAATTGCACAAAATCACTTCTTTATAGCTTCTAAGAGCACCAATTCTGTGTTTAGTGCAAATATGAGATTGCGAGGCCACGGATGATCAAAAACTTCTGTTTCAGTGAGAAAAAGTTAATACATGCAATTTTAAGAGCAAAGCTCAAAAACATGAAAAATGTTTCTTTCTAATGAAATGAAATGTTTTTTGCAATGCAGAAAGAGATTTTCACTTGTTTTAAGCTTTTTTTTGCAGAAAAAGTCATTTTAGAGCTTAATTGCACAAAATCACTTCTTTATAGCTTCTAAGAGCACCAATTCTGTGTTTAGTGCAAATGATGAGATTGCGAGGCCACGGGTGCTCAAAAACGTCTGTTTCAGTGAGAAAAAGTTAATAAATGCAATTTTAAGAGCAAAGCTGAAGTGCACGAAAAATGTTTCTTTCTAATGAAATGAAATGTTTTTTGCAATGCAGAAGATAGATTTTCAAGTGTTTTAGGTTTTTTTTGCAGAAAAAGTCATTTTAGAGCTTAATTGCACAAAATCACTTCTTTATAGCTTCTAAGAGCACCAATTCTGTGTTTAGTGCAAATGATGAGATTGCGAGGCCACGGATGCTCAAAAACTTCTGTTTCAGTGAGAAAAAGTTAATAAATGCAATTTTAAGAGCAAAGCTCAAAAACATGAAAAAAAATTATTTCTAATGAAATGAAATGTTTTTTGCAATGCAGAAGACAGATTTTCACTTGTTTAAGCTTTTTTGCAGAAAAAAATCATTTTAGAGCTTAATTGCACAAAATCACTTCTTTATAGCTTCTAAGAGCACCAATTCTGTGTTTAGTGCAAATGATGAGATTGCGAGGCCACGGATGCTCAAAAACTTCTGTTTCAGTGAGAAAAAGTTGCCAAATGCAATTTTAAGAGCAAAGCTCAAAAACATGAAAAATGTTTCTTTCTTTCTAATGAAATGAAATGTTTTTTGCAATACAGAAGACAGATGTTCATGATTTTGAGTTTTTTTGCAGGAAAAAGTCATTTTAGAGCTTAATTGCACAAAATCACTTCTTTATAGCTTCTAAGAACACCAATTCTGTGTTTAGTGCAACTAAGCAAATTATGAGACGGCGAGGCCACAGATGCTCAAAAACTTCTTTCTCAGTGAGAAAAAGTTGCTAAATGAGTTGCTAAGTGAGCAAAGCTCAAGTACATGAAAAATTTTTCTTTCTAATGAAATGAAATGTTTTTTGCAATGCAGAAGATAGATTTTCAAGTGTTTTAGGTTTTTTTTGCAGAAAAAGTCATTTTAGAGCTTAATTGCACAAAATCACTTCTTTATAGCTTCTAAGAGCACCAATTCTGTGTTTAGTGCAAATTATGAGATTGCGAGGCCACGGATGCTCAAAAACTTCTGTTTCAGTGAGAAAAAGTTGTCAAATGCAATTTTAAGAGCAAAGCTCAAAAACATGAAAAATGTTTCTTTCTAATGAAATGAAATGTTTTTTGCAATACAGAAGACAGATGTTCATGATTTTGAGTTTTTTTTGCAGGAAAAAGTCATTTTAGAGCTTAATTGCACAAAATCACTTCTTTAGAGCTTCTAAGAACACCAATTCTGTGTTTAGTGCAAATGATGAGATTGCGAGGCCACGGATGCTCAAAAACTTCTGTTTCAGTGAGAAAAAGTTGCTAAATGCAATTTTAAGAGCAAAGCTGAAGTGCACGAAAAATGTTTCTTTCTAATGAAATGAAATGTTTTTTGCAATGCAGAAGATAGATTTTCAAGTGTTTTAGGTTTTTTTTGCAGAAAAAGTCATTTTAGAGCTTAATTGCACAAAATCACTTCTTTATAGCTTCTAAGAGCACCAATTCTGTGTTTAGTGCAAATGATGAGATTGCGAGGCCACGGATGCTCAAAAACTTCTGTTTCAGTGAGAAAAAGTTGCTAAATGCAATTTTAAGAGCAAAGCTCAAAAACATGAAAAATGTTTCTTTCTAATGAAATGAAATGTTTTTTGCAATGCAAAAGATAGATTTTCAAGTGTTTTAGGTTTTTTTTGCAGAAAATGTCATTTTAGAGCTTAATTGCACAAAATCACTTCTTTATAGCTTCTAAGAGCACCAATTCTGTGTTTAGTGCAAATAATGAGATTGCGAGGCCACGGATGCTCAAAAACTTCTGTTTCAGTGAGAAAAAGTTGCTAAATGCAATTTTAAGAGCAAAGCTCAAAAACATGAAAAATGTTTCTTTCTAATGAAATTAAATGTTTTTTTGCAATGCAGAAGACAGATTTTCACTTGTTTAAGCTTTTTTGCAGAAAAAGTCATTTTAGAGCTTAATTGCACAAAATCACTTCTTTATAGCTTCTAAGAGCACCAATTCTGTGTTTAGTGCAAATTATGAGATTGCGAGGCCACGGATGATCAAAAACTTCTGTTTCAGTGAGAAAAAGTTAATAAATGCAATTTTAAGAGCAAAGCTCAAAAACATGAAAAATGTTTCTTTCTAATGAAATTAAATGTTTTTTGCAATGCAGAAGACAGATTTTCACTTGTTTAAGCTTTTTTGCAGAAAAAGTCATTTTAGAGCTTAATTGCACAAAATCACTTCTTTAGAGCTTCTAAGAACACCAATTCTGTGTTTAGTGCAAATGATGAGATTGCGAGGCCACGGGTGCTCAAAAACTTCTGTTTCAGTGAGAAAAAGTTGCTAAATGCAATTTTAAGAGCAAAGCTGAAGTGCACGAAAAATGTTTCTTTCTAATGAAATGAAATGTTTTTTGCAATGCAGAAGATAGATTTTCAAGTGTTTTAGGTTTTTTTGCAGAAAAAGTCATTTTAGAGCTTAATTGCACAAAATCACTTCTTTATAGCTTCTAAGAGCACCAATTCTGTGTTTAGTGCAAATGATGAGATTGCGAGGCCACGGATGCTCAAAAACTTCTGTTTCAGTGAGAAAAAGTTAATAAATGCAATTTTAAGAGCAAAGCTCAAAAACATGAAAAATGTTTCTTTCTAATGAAATGAAATGTTTTTTTGCAATGCAGAAGACAGATTTTCACTTGTTTAAGCTTTTTTTGCAGAAAAAGTCATTTTAGAGCTTAATTGCACAAAATCACTTCTTTATAGCTTCTAAGAGCACCAATTCTGTGTTTAGTGCAAATGATGAGATTGCGAGGCCACGGATGATCAAAAACTTCTGTTTCAGTGAAAAAAGTTAATAAATGCAATTTTAAGAGCAAAGCTCAAAAACATGAAAAATTTTCTTTCTAATGAAATGAAATGTTTTTTGCAATGCAGAAGACAGATTTTCACTTGTTTAAGCTTTTTTGCAGAAAAAATCATTTTAGAGCTTAATTGCACAAAATCACTTCTTTATAGCTTCTAAGAGCACCAATTCTGTGTTTAGTGCAAATGATGAGATTGCGAGGCCACGGATGATCAAAAACTTCTGTTTCAGTGAGAAAAAGTTAATAAATGCAATTTTAAGAGCAAAGCTCAAAAACATGAAAAATGTTTCTTTCTAATGAAATGAAATGTTTTTTGCAATGCAGAAGACAGATTTTCACTTGTTTAAGCTTTTTTGCAGAAAAAGTCATTTTAGAGCTTAATTGCACAAAATCACTTCTTTATAGCTTCTAAGAGCACCAATTCTGTGTTTAGTGCAAATGATGAGATTGCGAGGCCACGGATGCTCAAAAACTTCTGTTTCAGTGAGAAAAAGTTGCTAAATGCAATTTTAAGAGCAAAGCTCAAAAACATGAAAAATGTTTCTTTCTAATGAAATTAAATGTTTTTTGCAATGCAGAAGACAGATTTTCACTTGTTTAAGCTTTTTTGCAGAAAAAGTCATTTTAGAGCTTAATTGCACAAAATCACTTCTTTATAGCTTCTAAGAGCACCAATTCTGTGTTTAGTGCAAATGATGAGATTGCGAGGCCACGGATGATCAAAAACTTCTGTTTCAGTGAGAAAAAGTTAATAAATGCAATTTTAAGAGCAAAGCTCAAAAACATGAAAAATGTTTCTTTCTAATGAAATGAAATGTTTTTTGCAATGCAGAAGACAGATTTTCACTTGTTTAAGCTTTTTTGCAGAAAAAGTCATTTTAGAGCTTAATTGCACAAAATCACTTCTTTATAGCTTCTAAGAACACCAATTCTGTGTTTAGTGCAAATGATGAGATTGCGAGGCCACGGATGCTCAAAAACTTCTTTCTCAGTGAGAAAAAGTTGCTAAATGCAATTTTAAGAGCAAAGCTCAAGTACATGAAAAATGTTTCTTTCTAATGAAATGAAATGTTTTTTGCAATGCAGAAGACAGATTTTCAAGTGTTTTAGGTTTTTTTGCAGAAAAAGTCATTTTAGAGCTTAATTGCACAAAATCACTTCTTTATAGCTTCTAAGAGCACCAATTCTGTGTTTAGTGCAAATGATGAGATTGCGAGGCCACGGATGCTCAAAAACTTCTGTTTCAGTGAGAAAAAGTTAATAATGCAATTTTAAGAGCAAAGCTCAAAAACATGAAAAATGTTTCTTTCTAATGAAATGAAATGTTTTTTGCAATGCAGAAGACAGATTTTCACTTGTTTAAGCTTTTTTGCAGAAAAAGTCATTTTAGAGCTTAATTGCACAAAATCACTTCTTTATAGCTTCTGAGAACACCAATTCTGTGTTTAGTGCAAATGATGAGATTGCGAGGCCACGGATGCTCAAAAACTTCTGTTTCAGTGAGAAAAAGTTGCTAAATGCAATTTTAAGAGCAAAGCTCAAGTACATGAAAAATGTTTCTTTCTAATGAAATGAAATGTTTTTTGCAATGCAGAAGACAGATTTTCACTTGTTTAAGCTTTTTTGCAGAAAAAGTCATTTTAGAGCTTAATTGCACAAAATCACTTCTTTATAGCTTCTAAGAACACCAATTCTGTGTTTAGTGCAAATGATGAGATTGCAAGGCCACAGATGCTCAAAAACTTCTTTCTCAGTGAGAAAAAGTTGCCAATGCAATTTTAAGAGCAAAGCTCAAAAACATAAAAATGTTTCTTTCTAATGAAATGAAATGTTTTTTGCAATGCAGAAGACAGATTTTTCACTTGTTTAAGCTTTTTTTGCGAAAAAAGTCATTTTAGAGCTTAATTGCACAAAATCACTTCTTTATAGCTTCTAAGAGCACCAATTCTGTGTTTAGTGCAAATGATGAGATTGCGAGGCCACGGATGATCAAAAACTTCTGTTTCAGTGAGAAAAAGTTAATAAATGCAATTTTAAGAGCAAAGCTCAAAAACATGAAAATTTTTTCTTTCTAATGAAATGAAATGTTTTTTGCAATGCAGAAGACAGATTTTCACTTGTTTAAGCTTTTTTGCAGAAAAAGTCATTTTAGAGCTTAATTGCACAAAATCACTTCGTTAGAGCTTCTAAGAACACCAATTCTGTGTTTAGTGCAAATGATGAGATTGCGAGGCCACGGATGATCAAAAACTTCTGTTTCAGTGAGAAAAAGTTGCTAAATGCAATTTTAAGAGCAAAGCTGAAGTGCACGAAAAATGTTTCTTTCTAATGAAATGAAATGTTTTTTGCAATGCAGAAGATAGATTTTCAAGTGTTTTTAGGTTTTTTTTGCAGAAAAAGTCATTTTAGAGCTAATTGCACAAAATCACTTCTTTATAGCTTCTAAGAGCACCAATTCTGTGTTTAGTGCAAATTATGAGATTGCGAGGCCACGGATGCTCAAAAACTTCTGTTTCAGTGAGAAAAAGTTAATAAATGCAATTTTAAGAGCAAAGCTCAAAACATGAAAAATGTTTCTTTCTAATGAAATGAAATGTTTTTTTGCAATGCAGAAGACAGATTTTCACTAGTTTAAGCTTTTTTTGCAGAAAAAGTCATTTTAGAGCTTAATTGCACAAAATCACTTCTTTATAGCTTCTAAGAGCACCAATTCTGTGTTTAGTGCAAATGATGAGATTGCGAGGCCACGGATGCTCAAAAACTTCTGTTTCAGAGAGAAAAAGTTGCCAAATGCAATTTTAAGAGCAAAGCTCAAAAACATGAAAAATGTTTCTTTCTAATGAAATGAAATGTTTTTTGCAATGCAGAAGACAGATTTTCACTTGTTTAAGCTTTTTTGCAGAAAAAGTCATTTTAGAGCTTAATTGCACAAAATCACTTCTTTATAGCTTCTAAGAGCACCAATTCTGTGTTTAGTGCAAATGATGAGATTGCGAGGCCACGGATGATCAAAACTTCTGTTTCAGTGAGAAAAAGTTAATAAATGCAATTTTAAGAGCAAAGCTCAAAAACATGAAAAATGTTTCTTTCTAATTAAATGAAATGTTTTTTGCAATGCAGAAGACAGATGTTCACTTGTTTAAGCTTTTTTTTGCAGAAAAAGACATCTTAGAGCTTAATTGCACAAAATCACTTCGTTAGAGCTTCTAAGAACACCAATTCTGTGTTTAGTGCAAATGATGAGATTGCGAGGCCACGGGTGCTCAAAAACTTCTGTTTCAGTGAGAAAAAGTTGCTAAATGCAATTTTAAGAGCAAAGCTGAAGTACACGAAAAATGTTTCTTTCTAATGAAATGAAATGGTTTTTGCAATGCAAAAGATAGATTTTCAAGTGTTTTAGAGTTTTTTTGCAGAAAATTAATTTTTAGAGCTTAATTGCACAAAATCACTTCTTTATAGCTTCTAAAGCACCAATTCTGTGTTTTAGTGCAAATAATGAGATTGCGAGGCCACGGATGCTCAAAAAATTCTGTTTCAGTGAGAAAAAGTTGCTAAATGCAATTTTAAGAGCAAAGCTCAAAAACATGAAAAATGATTCTTTCTAATGAGATGAAATGTTTTTTTGCAATGCAGAAGACAGATTTTCACTTGCTTAAGCTTTTTGCAGAAAAAAGTCATTTTAGAGCTTAATTGCACAAAATCACTTCTTTATAGCTTCTAAGAGCACCAATTCTGTGTTTAGTGCAAATTATGAGATTGCGAGGCCACGGATGATCAAAAACTTCTGTTTCAGTGAGAAAAAGTTAATAAATGCAATTTTAAGAGCAAAGCTCAAAAACATAAAAATTATTTCTAAATGAAAGAAATGTTTTTTGCAATGCAGAAGACAGATTTTCACTTGTTTTAAGCTTTTTTGCAGAAAAAAATCATTTTAGAGCTTAATTGCACAAACACCTCTTTATAGCTTCTAAGAGCACCAATTCTGTGTTTAGTGCAAATGATGAGATTGCGAGGCCACGGATGCTCAAAACTTCTGTTTCAGAGAGAAAAAGTGCCAATGCAATTTTAAGAGCAAAGCTCAAAAACATGAAAATGTTTCTTTCTAATGAAATTAAATGTTTTTTGCAATGCAGAAGACAGATTTTCACTTGTTTAAGCTTTTTTTGCAGAAAAAGTCATTTTAGAGCTTAATTGCACAAAATCACTTCTTTATAGCTTCTAAGAGCACCAATTCTGTGTTTAGTGCAAAGAATGAGATTGCGAGGCCACGGATGATCAAAAACTTCTGTTTCAGTGAGAAAAGTTGATAATGCAATTTAAGAGCAAAGCTCAAAAACAAACGAAAAATGTTTCTTTCTAATGAAATGAAATGTTTTTTGCAATGCAGAAGACAGATTTTCAATTTTTTAGGTTTTTTTTGCAGAAAAAGTCATTTTAGAGCTTAATTGCACAAAATCACTTCGTTAGAGCTTCTAAGAACACCAATTCTGTGTTTTAGTGCAAATTATGAGATTGCGAGGCCACGGATGCTCAAAAACTCTGTTTCAGTGAGAAAAAGTTGCTAATGCAAGTTTAAGAGCAAAAGCTCAAAAACACGAAAAATTTTGTCTTTCTA